>JAOXYF010000024.1:7294843-7311067 GCA_028565775.1 Sternarchorhynchus goeldii
CACTGAGCTGAGTATCACCTGTCTGCGGTTCTCTCCCCATGATCTCTTTCATCCTAGCATGGCCACCTAACCTGAGCTGTGTTAACGACCAAAGAGAAGAGACAGTTGTTAACATGTAGTAATGGTGCATATTAATATGGGGTGGAGCTTAATTTTATAAGACCAATAATAGCATAATTTATGTGATAGCAGCTAGCAAAACTAAACTAAAAGTCTTTGACTTTTTAAAGGTTAATGACATTATACCCTAAAGTCCACTAAAGACATTCATGATGACACTGGTGCAGTCTACAGCCGTGCTAAGGACCTTATTCATTTTGCCAAAAAAAATGATTAAATTTAATTTAAACTTAATTTAGGTTTCTGTAATGTGTGACACTTATGGCAGTAGGTATATTGAAGTGGTACGGTTTCTACATGAATGCCCCACAACCAGGCCTCTTCCACACGCACCTCTTACACACAGTGAATAGGCCCTGTGCTTTCTGTTTGGATCAAAGAGGAGCCTAACTTCATTCATCACACGACACAGCTTCACTGTGCAGTTGTGAAATGGTTCATCTACAGAAAAATGTATCAAATGTATACAATTATTTATTAATTGATCATTCTGATTACACGTGATCTTAATAATATATTCTGATCATTTATAATCCAATGGAATATTACAGTGATGACAAATGTGGCCACGTCCTAAGAAATGCTGTTTATAACTGACAAGAGAATAGTGGATGAAAACATAACTGCACAAATAGACTACATGTTCTTTATAAGGAAAGGATTCACCAGACATAAATCTTTATATTCCTTAATTTGACCAAGAATCAATCAAAATAATCCGGAATGTTATCGTATCTGCATAATCCTTTAATTCCATAATTGTTCCCACTTTAAACCAGGTGATCTATAAGGATACATGCTAGAAGTAGCCGACAGAAAACACCCTATTAGAGCTGAAGCAGGGCCAGATGCTGTGCAGGTGGTGGGAGCTTTGCAGATCTGTCTTTCACATTTCTTTTTGTTCCCCACCAATCGGCCTGAATTCAGTGCTGTTGATGATAATAATAGTGTTGGGTATCCATTGATTTGCTGTGGCCCCTCATTGAGAGTTCACACCAGAAGACACTCATCCGTTCCCTTTAATTAAGTCCTGTGCTTAGCTTCTCTCTACATTTACACTGCATGTAGCGACTCAGATACAGACAGCCATCCCCCAGCTAATTCCTTTGCTGGTGCCTAAGGTTTCAGAAAATAGAAAAAAACAAACAACAACAATAACAACAACAACAAAACAAAGAACAAAACCAAAATTGTTAACCCAAGCTCATACCCATTTAATTCATGGACTAGAGAAGATAATAGAGTACAACAAAAGAAAATGGTTTTTGTTATAATGAAACCCTCAAACAGACAATGTCAACCTTGTCCATTGTTCTTTGCTATCTAAAACTCACACTCACCGACTTCCTCTCTGTGTTTGGTAACAACCCCTTAGAGGTGACATCAAGCACTGCTTTTAGAGTTGGTAACACTGATGCAAGACACTGATTGGCAACTAAAAAAGGAATATAAAATGTCAAACTACCTATTAATTTTTTTTAGGAAGCACGGCACAAAAGCATGGCGACCTCAGCCTCTCTCTGTCTAACTGCCCCAGTCTTCCTTTCTCCTAATCTGCAGGAGCCTAATTACTAAAGCTCTGCTGCTCTCTTTCAAACAGGCAGAGGGAGAATCACACATTCTTTTGTTCCTTCCTCATATCACACATGACGCACCGTCACTCTCTCTATCAGCAGGGCCTCGAGCGCAGTCTCTCCCACACCGCCACGCGGCCCTGGCATGACCCGGCTTGGGGGTGGGTGTGTTGGTGGCTCCGCCAGCGACCACCACACCCTCACCTCCGTCACAGTGGCTGCACGTATTTCATGCCTGTGCCCCAGCCTTTCCTTGCCCAGCTATTAACAGCTCTGGGGTCTTGGAGGGGGATTAATAAGCGTTTAAGGTTTTGTTAGGCGCTGACCCTGCTCTTTTCCTCCCCCAGGCTGGGAAAGCGCTCGCCCTGTCCTCCCGCCTGTGGTTCGTCCTTGTGGTGGCGAGTCTCGATGAGTGGCACCCTTTCACCTCGTGACCCTGCGAATTACTGGCAGAGATGCGTTGGACGTTGTGCAACCCGCAGAGGCTCCTCTCTACATGTGAAAACAGAATCTGTCCATTACTGGAGTCCAAGCAGTTCGGGCCGAGGGCGGGGAAAGGGCCAGGCTTTGGGATCCAAAAGGAACTGATCGTAGGTTAGAGGATAGGCGGTGGTAGGACGAGGAGGGCCGAAGGGCGGAGCTGCGGTGAGATCTTGCTGAGGTTCGAGGGGGGAAAGCCTGGGGGAGCTGAACCAGTGCCCGCAGACTGCAGCTCATCTCAGCAGCAGGACAGGGGCGTCTGTTACCTGAGCTCAGGAGGCCAGGGGAGATGCTAATCACACTCTGCTGCTGCAGCTGGGAACCTGCACAGCCTACTGAAGGTGTGACACACACACACACACACACACACATACACACATACAAATACTCACGCATGCACACACGCAGACATACACAAGCAAACACACGCATGCACACACATACACACATACACACCTGCATACACACACACACACACGCACACACATACACATTTATACGCATACACACTTGTGCACACACATACACAAACACTGTCAGGCACACACAAGGGGGTCAAACAGTGAGTGGCAAGCGGAAGCTAGGGACCCAAGGACAGCTTCATTCGAGGGTGTGTGTATTGTTCTGTGTGAAAGTCATTGACTTATGAACTCTCAGCATAACTCACACACTCTTAATGCAAGGAAGGAGAGGGTTGCCAGCCCAGGTCTTCATTAGATAGACCTTATGACCTTTCGCATGCTGAACATTTTCCAAGCCCACCATTTGCAAACGTTACATCACCTCCTTCAGTCCATTATGGGTTATATTTAGTGTGTAGGACCCCTCCCTTGACAATTAGGAGAAGAGGAGGTGGAAGTTCCATCATAAAGCCAATCAGGGAATCACCACATTGGGGATCATAAATCACTGGTTTTGGGGGGCCTTCGGAACTCTGGGAAGTGCACACTTCCCTGTTGTTCTTCTCAGGAAGCCCAACACCCTCCTTCTGAACCCAGGTCATGTGAGGCCGCGACCTTGGAAAGGGCCATTGTGGGTCTGAAACCATAGTAACCCAGTGGGCAAAAGAAACAAAACAGAAAACAGAAAAATGTGGTTTCAGAGTCTCATTTAGGGCAACGAATGTGACTGTAATGATTTATAACTACCAGGCGGAACACAGGGGCAGCTGCGAAAATAGAGTATATGACAGAACAATAGCCATTCTCTGAACATTTACACCTTGACACAGAGACAGTTTTAGGCATCAATAAAATATGAAAAACACACTAGAAACTAAAACCTTATTCTATGCATCTTATTCTATAGTAAGCATAATCTTTCAATAAGTGATTATCAATATAATAATATTATCAATATAACAATAAGTGATAATCAATTGTCTGTGGAACATGTTCTACATGTCGGTAGAAGATGATATAAAAACAATAGAGGGAACAATAAGCCATTGTCTCACAGTCACTCTGCTGGTAGACCATAGGTGCATCATATGAAAGTACTACTAGAGTGTTTATATTCTGGGAAAAGCTTCACCCTGCTATACCTATCTGCTCTCCAGTGTGAAGCAGTGTGAGTTGAGTACCCTCCTGCTGTCAGAAACCAGTACCCCTTTCACTGGCCTATTCACTTGGTTGTCAGCTCCATCTTTCTCTGCCCAGTTTGGGACTCTAGAATTGGAGCTGAGAGAAGACCCTGCAGGGAGAAGCCCCAGAGAGCTACAGGATTCCAGTGAAGCAGGAAGGCCAGTGGAAGGCCACCAACGTGGCATGTCATCGCTGGTCAAGGTAGAGGCCTGTCCAGGGGTTAGGATTAGGGTTATTGGCTTCTCATGTGACCCTGGACACTGGGCAGAACCGGGGTGTGTCTGTGACGTGGGCCGGCGTTGACGTGTCCAGACAGCGGTGCATAGTGCCACGTTTGGGGGCTGCCGGTCGAGGCTCCAGCTCTTTGTGTTAGGCCACAGAAACCTGATCACAAAAGGCTCATTAGAAACGGGACGGGTGGAGAGGTGCCAGAGATCATGTCGGCCTGGAGACAGAGCAACCACAGGGTGGTGACAGTAATGACTACCACACGCAGTTCACCTGCCTTTTGCCATTTTTCTGATTCTTCTTTTGCTTCATGGTCTTATTTCTTTGTTTTTGTAAAGAACGATAAAATAATATTAAGATTTGGCACAACTTTTGAATTTTTGTGTGAAAGAGTAATGTGTCCTTCAAATCCAATCTGCATCAAATCTTATTCCAGCTGTAAACTAAAAAAAAAGTTTTCCCCCCTTTTAATAATATATTCCTATGAATGATCATTAATTAAAATGGTTTACTGTTTCCATAAATAAACTGTGAGATTTGTTGGTTACATTAGTAAAAGACCTTTCTTATATATTCAACATTTAACATATGCAAGTGGAGACGTAAACATTGCCCAAAAAGTTGGAAGCACGTTGATATCTTTTATGACTCCTGTTCCAGTTTGGCAGGCTAACACCCATGTAGGCCATGCTAAATGTGTGCAGAAATAGCACTGTGCCTCCCTACTGTCTCTGAGATTGCCCACCTAGGAGCCAAGCGCAAACCACAGCACACACAAAACCCAGTGGATTACACTCATATAGCATATATCAGAATGCAAAGCTCTCGCTCTCCTCATCCTCTCCTCCCATTGTCCACAGTTGGCCACAGTTTGGCTGGGCGTGAATAATCGCCAGGCGTTTCTCCTCCCCTCCCTTCGTTTTCATGCGTCCGTTTTTTGGGTTTTTTTTTTTTTGAGTGGCAGGTAATTGGTAACACTAACACAAAGCCGTTGCCACATAAACAGTGGCGAGGGTGGCGGGCAGCCCAGCGCCACACACGCAGATCACCTCAGCCGCTTTACCCCCCCTGTAATCAGAGAGCTGGGGCAATTACTTGGAAAGGTAACCCCCAAGTTCAGTGGAGTGGAACACGGAGGCAAAGCCGAAAGTAGAGAACTGGGGCAAAAGGCGAGGGGCTGGAGAGCGAGGGGAGGAAGAAGAGACCATCTCAGGTGTGCCTGTGGAGTAATGACTATAGACCAGGTGTAGCCCAGCGCTTCGGACATGTGACCACAGAGCCACCTAATAAGCAGGTAATTACCCCTCTAAGGTAATTTACTGAAGGTAAGTGCTACTTTCCCTACCCTGTTGGTGGGTCTGTGCCCAATTACCTACTGAGAGCTAACAATGGCCCATGTGTGCCCTTCTGAAGATGGGCCAGGCCAGCTAGGTGGAGAGGGCCTGGAGTCTACACACACATGAACACAGACACAAAAGATGCTGCCATTCCCCGAACATGTCTGAGGATGTAAGATGGAGCCCTGCGTAACTCCCCTGGGCCTTGCTGGAAACTACACTGCCACACCACGCAGCCGCAGGTCGATATACCACTAAGACGTCTGTAACGAGTTCCAATTTAAAACGAAAGACTCTGCCTATAATTAGGTGCTATAATCCCCATATGCTGGGGGTGTGGTGAAAACCGTGCACTGCACAAGTGCACAGACCTGCCGTATACAGAACAGCGCTTTACGTATTTATTTCCTGGGACATGCCAAATTAAACGACAGGCCTGGTGGTAGTAATGAAATACGAGTGCTGGTGATTTTAGGGGATGTTTTTGAAGCCAACTGCACAGAAAGGCTCCATAGTCTTTTTGACTTTAGGAGCCCGGGCAGAAGCTGTAACAAGATGTCCACCATGCAAAGCCAGTTTGGAAGAACATTATCATTTTCTCTTTTCAAGCTACAGCCTGTTAAATTATTGAAGTACTACCTGGGAAGACAAGACAAAGAGGAACTCCTTTTGATTCCGCTGGGCTTTAAGCATGGCATTATGAAAATGGAAGAGGTGAATAATCACAGTCTGCCTTCCAAATATTCATCATTTATTAAGAAAAAAACTCTCGCAGAGGAAGTGGAAATACACAAAATAACCTCCAAGTGTTTCCAGTGGATCATGACCATGGAAGAAGGTGTGGAAAAGATGGAAAAAAGGAAACATTTAGTAATTTAGTTACACACAAAGCTCTTGAATTAAAAAGGGCAGTCGCTAAAGTGAAAAGCTTTTAAGTCCTGCGTCATGAGACACACGTCACTTGTTTCATCATGAGTGACTTTAACTGAGTGTGTTTAGTCAGTGCAGGGTTGCTCTCCAATAAACCAAAAAAAAAAAACCTCAACTGATACCATCCATTTACTTACTAAACTATTTTCTCCAGTTTGATTCAGAAATGGAACATCTAGTAAGTTTGACATTTCTAAATCAGACTACTGTGTACAGTTCACACTGGTTATTCTAGTGGTTTATTCTAGCGGTTCACTGCACATTTGTGGTCGCTCAGCCACTCAGATGGACCAGCTGATGTAAATCTTTATTTAGACCTGAGCAATATGAATAATAATAGGGACTGAAAGGGTAAAACAAATATAATTCTCACCTCTGCCGTACGTTTACAGACATCTATTCTGCACACACATCATACTGTAAATATGCAGTGATTTTTTTTTTCTCAGAAATTTTTAATAATTTCAATTTAATGTCAGTTATTTATGAAAAAAAAATCTAATCTGACAGGAACATTCAACATTATCATACAGTGACTCCAAATATTATGAGCTTGTATTAAATAACACACCTCCCTGCTTTTATAATCATTCCACCAATAAAGCAGAACTGAAAAATAAAAGACTATAATAAATGAGTTTAGCTGTTCTGTCCCTGACACAGTCCCTTCCTGCGTGCTACAAGATCATTATACTGATGCTGAAACAAATGAGTGTGTGTGTGTGTGTGGGAGGGTGTATATGTGTGTGTATTGTGGGTGTGTTGTGCGCTCGCTTGAGAGCTCAGAATCCACATCCATCTAAACGAGTGTCGGCGTGATAATAAACACTCCTCAGCCTGATGATGGCTTAATTACCAGCGTAAAGAAAGTGTTTAATCTCTGACCCGTTTCATGTTCACACCACTCTGTATCACTGTGTGTGTGTGTGTGTGTGTGTGTGTGTGCCAGAGAGGCACTGCTGTGTTCCACTCCTAGAGAGACCCCTGCCGTCTGCCATAGGCCTGTAGGGTGCAATTAGAAGCCCCTAAATGAAGTTGACTATACGGTTTCAGTTTTCTCCTTATCCTGTCCCCACCTCCCCCTCCCTTCCACTCATCCTACGTAATTAACACAGAAAAGCATCCACCATGCTATGCTACACACACACGCACACACACCCACGTACACACGCACTCATGCACGCACACATACACACACTCAGTCTCACAGCCCCCACCATCAAGGAGCAAAGCAAAATGGTGCCACGCCCCGTCTTGACTCGTCTGTGCCTGGTCATGTGATCACACTTTAACCAATCACCAGAGCCTGTCCAGCGCAGGACTGATATATGACACGCTGCTAACTAGACAAACGGGCTTGCCAACAGGGCCTGGAATTGGTGCGAGACCATTGGCCCTCCCCCCACTCACTCACCCCACCCCCCCTCCCTGGTTTCAGCTCCGCAAACAAAGGCCAATCCACCTGTGACGGCAGGAGACAGGATGCTCCAGCTCCTTATAGCAACTTGAGGCTGGACATAAGAATGGCAGGAAAGTCGCTGGCCTGGCCTGCTTTGAACTGCGCCACTTCTAAACTATTCGGCTCGGCCAGGGCAGCGACTTTGAAGGCAGGTTATCCTCGGCCTCCGCGTGTCCTGTTGTGAACGAATTGTTTCCTTTTGCAGTTTGTCTTATATTTTTCGCAGAGGAAGCGGACACTCTGAGCTTGCTCCTCTGAGAGAAGGCCTGGACCAGGCCACACGGGCTCCTCCCCGCCCTGGCTCAGGTGCCTATCCATGGAAGAGTCGGAGCACAGGTGGGCGGCGTCGTGGAGAATCTCCTGGAGGATGTCCACCCACCGGCTGCCCACTTCCTCTGCCCATCAGGTCATGACCTCAACACATCTGTGGCCTGGGAAGCCACTGGTCACAATGAGGTCACAGCAGCTCCGGCGTGCATCAGAGTGTGTGTACACACGGTAGGATAAATCTTTGTGGTTAATTCTCATCTTTTAATTATGTTGACCTGCATTCCTTGAAGCACTGCAGAAGCTTCCTCCGCAGGATGTGTGAGCCAAGAGCAACTTGCTTTTCTGGATCTCTGTACACCAAACACGGTTAGAATCTTCCACAGCTTCTGAAAGGTGTGACCATGTTGTTGCTTTGTTTTACTGAAAGTAAAAGCATCTGTGTATAATATGTATTTCTTTGAGGACAAGGAGGCATAGCACACTCCCCATGAACAGGCGATCACAGCCTTCCAAAAGCATATTCTTCCATAATTCACATTTTGGTCTGCCACAACAGAGCCTGTGTAAGAAAGCTGGAAAATCCTTGCATCAAGCATTACCAGCTTATCACACATATACAGATTTTTTTTGCTCTGCTGTTGATTGGATTTGTAGCACAGAATTACCTGTGTAATCCTGAAGGAAATAACAGTTCCCAGCCGCAGAGTCACTCCTTGGGGAATATCAGTTAAATCAAATCAGATGTCAGGCTTTGCTGAAAAGTCCTCACTGACGGTAGAGTGGGGTGTCCCTGCTCATGCGGAGACACCCACAACGAGCTTTGTTTGCACCTTGTCACCTCAAAAAACCTGCACACGTTAACTGTTGCTTAATATTTGTCATCTGATTTAGGTGCTGCTTCCGGTGTGTCCCCAGACCATGTTCCTCCACCCTGCGAGGGGCTTGCTGTGTGATTGCCAATATGGAGGCACACCTGGAGGAGAATTCTAGGGTCTTCTCCTTCCATTATACACTCCCAGTTTCTAGCCTGGTTTCGTATGCACAGGACACTGGCAACTGCTCATTAATTCTGATTGAGAGAGTTGTGTTTTAGTGTCAGAGACAATCATTTCTGTTTATGCTAATTTCATGGTGTATTGTCTTTGACTCTATATAGATATGGCTCCACGTGCTATTGGCTGATGAGTGTGTCAGTCTGGTCGAGATCCTACTACTCTGTGGCTTCAAAACCCCTGATTGTGTCTTAAATGAGCTCTGCGACGCCCACATCCTGCAAGCGAAGAGGGGTCAGCACGATGTGAGCGGCCGAACCCCGTGCCCCTCTCCAAATAAACGCCACACTGTCCGCCCCTGAAGCCCATTAATCTATGACCCAGGAGGCCAGAAGATATTCTTAGCGCACTGATCGCGCTCCAAGCCCACTCCGGACCGCCTCCTGCGGCGGGCAGGGAGCGAGTGCCGAGCTGCACGTTGGCCTACCCCGACAGGAAATTCCACTCAGTCCCCGGCCGCTGAACACAATGCTACTGAAAACAGGGCAGATGAAGGTCCCAGGCTTGACTTTCACCTTCTCCTCCCTCCGTGGATGGTTCTCGCGCTCTCCAGCCCTCATAGACATGCTCAGATGAGAGGGTGAATATGAATTATGCAAGCGAGACCGGAGAAGTTGGCCAAAACATACAGAAACAAACCCCATATAGAACAATTGCACTTTGATCCAGTGCACAGAGTCCGTGTGCAGGGGGAGCGGCTGAGTCAGCATGGAGAGTGATATCCCCAAGATTGCCTCCGGGTTTGTAACAGATAAGCGTATTTAACGGGGCTGAAGAAAACATGGATAATCCTATCCATTACTATAACCTTCTCTGACTGACCTGCACTGGCATTATTGTTTCCTCTTACCTGTTAAGGTGCTATTAACCTTTTCTAACACATTAAGTCTCCATCAGTCACACCACTGAAAGGGTCCGTAATCGATCAGTTAATCAGAGTGGCCGTTGTATGTTTGCTTCATCCGTTCTCGTAGCTATGATTCTGTCCGAATAAACAAGACCTTGGATGGCTGGAGGGGGGAGCCGCGTGATCTGAGTGGAGGCTGCGTCCCTCCTTGAACCTGATGCTCAGCAGGTCACAGTGGTGTGAAAAGGAAATAGACGCCTGGACTAAATGAACAGAGGCTCTTCTGGCCGCTCCGCGCTCTTATCAGGGAGATCCCTCTGGGCTCAGTTTAATACAGAGTGGTGGAATTTCAGCACAAATATGCCTCCTCTTTTGGACAGAAAATACATGTCATTAAAGTCTATATTTATATTGCCTTTAATTAAAAAAAATTGCCACGAGGTTCCTTCGTTAATGCGATCTTCATTCAAACAGTCAGACACTGGACACATGCTAAACTGTACATTCAACGTTAGTAGTAGTTGAACTAAAGGGAAAAAATCATCTAAAAAAAGAAATCACCAAAAAAATCTCCCTGTGGCTGGCCCCAGTGCCAGGCGGCGTGGAGCGGTGATGAGCGTGTTCTCCTTCGGTCGGTATGTATTTTTTCATTAGTCTTTAACTCTCACGTGGCGTGTGCACGGAAAGGCAGCGGTTGGCTCCGTGCGGTCGCAGTGGCACGCCGCCATCCCTGTGGAACCTCACCCATAATGCACCACAAATCATTCGGCTTCCCAGGGGCCAGGGCTGCCCAGTAAACACTCCATGGGACCCGACCAGCACGTAATTAACTGGGCTAAATCCACAAAAGCGCGGTGAACACATCCACAAACACCATGCTTCAAGAGCACGAGATTAACTGAGGCATCAAATGAGCTAATCTCAATCAAATCATTTCAGGGAAAAACCTACAGTAGTCCAGGACAATCAAAATGACATAAGAGACAGTGATCTGGGTCATATTTAGACAGTTATTCGCTCTACAGCCTTCATTGAATTCTGCGTGCATTTATTCTGCGGGGTGTATTGAGAAAAAGACACATAAAGTGAGGGGGTTGAGCGGCTGGAAAGCAGGTCGCCAAGTCATTCCCATTCAGTGGGGGAAGTGTGAGAGAGGCTCTCTGCAGCTGATCCCTGCTGAAGTCTGACAAAGTAACAAAGGGTACAGACCGGCACCCTCGCTAACGACGGGGAGGAAAATCCCGAATGAAAATGTGCTCTCTAATCCGGCGCTGAATGGCACCGAGGGGCTCTAACTCCATTAGTGGCCGCCACGGAAACCCAGGATGGCTCTCGGGCACCGGGAGGGGACGCCTCCGGCCGGCCGGACTTGAAAGAGCGGCGGGCCCTGTCGGCCACCTGCTTGGCATGGGCCGCCTCAAAGGCATTAGAGAATCAACGCGGCCGTGAAGAAAGCAGCCTTGTGGGAGGCCTGGAAGGCATTGTCCCGCTCCGGAGAGGCCGGAGAGGCATCTGCACCATTCAGAGTAGAGGAAGCCGGATTCAGGAGGCGGAATGCGCCGGGTTCGGCTCGACCACGGCAGGTATGGCCTATCGAGAGAGAGACTCTTGTGCTATCCTCTCCCCGTCGCCTCGGTGACGGTACATATGATCTCGCCGCATGTGTGAATGACCGCGTGGTGACTGCGTTGAATTTCCTCAAGCCAGGATGTTGACAAAACTTTAACAGGCTGCACACTTCTCACTCTTTTTCCAAAAACACGTGAATCCTGAACTGTTTTAATAGTCACTACCTGAAGGGTCTAGAGGGAGGTGCAGTTGCATTTACATAGAATTACACTTTAATAAAAGCATGTGCCAGGACTGTTAAGTGGCAAGCAGCAAACAGGCCCCCCTATGATACGGGATGACAAGACACAGGCTCCATCTCCTGCTAATTAAACGAATCAATTAAAACACTATTGCCGCAACTGTGTAACTGATGTTCTATAGAGGCAATAACAGGCCCACTGGGACTTTCTCCGCTGCATTAAAAACACTGTCCTCTCTGGCTCCATCTGACAGCATTAGAGACACTTATTTGCATCATGCTGGCATGTCAGAGGAAGATGCGAGTTATGGAAATGCTGGCAACTGCCACGTCCCCGGTATGGGATCAGGTGGGTTCACTCCCCAACCTCTGAGGACAACTTGCCCCATAAACTCAGAAGTTCCCAAAAGGTCCCTGATGAAAATGATTCCCACCAGCAGTGGCTAAGACGCTAGGTAAGGGTCGCTCATTTACATACCCTTCCTGCTATGCAACTCCAGTTCAGGAAGATCAATTATCATATTAAATTTACCCCTCCTCTGTTAAACCGATTGAGTTCCAAATTGTTTTAGATGGCCATCATTAATCCTTACCATAGGCTAAGTGCTTCCACAGCAGATTTGATTGGGTTCCTGTATCAAGGGTCAAATTAACAGCATACTGATGCTGAAGCCCATTTCATTTGTGGTACTGCGATGCCACATTAACATATAAGTTCCCACTGCCAGTTAGTTAATGCACAATTCAGAACTCTTGAGATGATAATTGGGGTCTGAGGTAATGCCAGATGTATGCAGTGACATGCTTTCATTCAAAATGAATGGCAATTTGCTCCTGCATCAAATGGCTCTCCATAAAAAGAAAAGTCCATCAACCTAGCTTGCATTTTACTGTAATTCGTAAGAAAATGAATTCCATTATGATTGTAATTTCGTCTTCTAAAAGGGGTATATTTTGGCAATTATTCCAATTCTTCTTCCACATTTAGTGGAACAAAGTGAAATTTCAGTGCTGCACACACACTGAACCTCAAAATGGCATTAAAGGGAAGGAGTCAAGAAAGTAACTCCAAACACAAGCGTGCGTTTGTGGTTGCCACGCCCCCTGACCGTCTAGAGCCACGCCCCCTGATCAGCTTTTGAAAGCCTGAACTGTTTGCATACGTGGCAGTGCCTAGAGGAACACGAGCGGGTATGATCGGCAGTGGCGCCCGGCCGCCCGCCCTCACGCGGCCAACATCAACAGTATAGCGGTGACACAGATGCGCACGCGCACTCACTCACGCACGCTACTACCCAGGGATCCTGAGAGCCAGTCACCAGGGCCCAGAATTGCAACCTGAGCAGGGGAGTCAGATGCCTAGCCAAGCACTGCATGCTGGGAAGACCCCTGTCCCACTAACCGCGCCCGACCCCTACAGCAACGGGTCGGACCGGACGTGTGTTACTCCATCCATGTAGCCCTACATGTCCTTCAATAACATTTCCAGTGGATTTGATACTTTTCTGAAAGTCTTTCAGAGACAGAAGTTTTGCTGCTATCAGATATTTAGATGTTACTTCTATTTTGGTGTTAAATGTCAGTAAGCTTTATTGGTGGCAACAGTGACTGATTTGCTCAAACTTTTCAATTTCAACCTTTAGCATTTTATTTAATTTGATCATTTTATATATATTTATATTTATATTTATATATATATATATTTATATCTATATCTATATATCACAAAAATAGAACAATAGTCCTAACAGATTACATTTTCCTGCTGCGAATCTTACAAGAATGTTATGCAGGTGCTGATGGCCTGAAGATTATACTAGAACCTGAGCAAGACTGTATTCTTTTGTTCATGTCTTTCAGATCTTGTCTACACAAGCACGTGGTCTCGCTATTCGCTCCTTCGGAATTCTAATGAAGCCTCTCCTCTCCATCTTAAAGGGTTGGTGCCCAGCTGTGTAGCTCTGGCGTTGGAGCAAGCGCCACGTCCTTCGCTCTGTCTCTCTCTCTGCTCCCTGGGTTGCCCGGTGCCCACTCGTCAGATGGCGAGGCTCACCCCTGTTTCTCCGCCCGCCGGCATGTGCCGTCCTGTGTCAGAGAATCAAACGAACCATTTCCACCGCGCTGATGCCCTCCTGACAGACAGGTGGAGCCGTCCGCCAGCATCGGCCCGACGGGCTCCGGTGCTGACAGCGGGGTCAGGGGAGCCAGCACTGGGCTCAGCCCAGGGAGGTGAGGGCTGGGCGGGGCACACAGCTTCAGAGGTTCCTCTGGCTCACCTGCAGTAGTGGAGAAATGCCAGGCAGGAACACTTACACAAAGCCACACAGGAATAGAGGAGTCGTGCAGGATGTGGTCTTCACCTGGTATTTAGGAGATGCTGCTCATTATAATAATGTAGGTGTTGCGTTCACTTCATTGCCTACAGTAAATTAAAAGAAGTGATCAATTCATATTAATAAACTACACAGTAATATAGATCATTCATTTTAATAAAGAAGTGTGAACACTGACAGCCTCTTGTATACAGGAGCAATTCAGGTACAGTTATCAATATCTTTAGTAATGAACAGTCAGTTTTATATACCAAGCAGAATATCCGCAAAGTGGAGGCTTAACAAAGCCTGCTGACCCAGTGACCGCCAACGTGTCCACGCCTCCCTCTCTGTCCTCTTCAGTTTCACTTCCTGTGTGTGTGTTTGCACATAATTGCTGTTCTGTTTTTTTTGTTGTTGTTGTTGTTTTTTTTTTTAATTTGTTTTGTTTTTGTGAAGGTTGCAGAAGGGGTTGTGGAGTCACACCCGGGCGGATCCACGCACCACAGCGGGCTGTAGAGCGGAGGAGCCACAGACCTCTGGCACGGTGCCCGACGCACGTCTTCCCGCTGACCCTTCGAGCGGCCGAGCGGGGGCACGCTCGCCCCTGCCCTGCTTCAGACGTCCGCGCCAGGGCCGGGCCGGCCGCCACTCTACAGAATGACTCTCCCGCAAGCTGTTTGCCACTGGCCTACAATCTGGAAAGAGCGCTATGGTTGAAGATAACCACCTTCTTGCTCCAGCTCTGATATCTTAATTATCACATGCTCATTTTTGGCATAAATGTGGATTAAAAAATGTTAAAAGAAATGTGTTGAAATAATTCACAGTTATTCTATGGATTTTTTTTTTTTCGAAAATTAGAAAAAAATGTTGAAATAAAAACATTTTTGATTTGATGCTTTCACAGGATACAGTTAATTACTTTTTTTCCCCTCTGTCAGTTTACAGTGATCAAATATATTTATATTTAAAAATATTTTTTTTAACTAATAAATTGTTGGAAGGCCATTAATTAGTATTATAAATACCAACAATAACTATATTGTTTCTCATGTAACATATGATTCAATACTTTCTCATTTTAAAGGTGTCTGTCCGTGTGTGTGTCCGTGTGTGTGTGTGTCCGTGTGTGTGTGTGTGTTTATCAAAACCCTACAGCTTCTCTGCTTCTTCAGCCAAGTCTCAGTTCTGCTACATCAGCTTTTGGAAAACCCAGTTTAGGAACCGTCATATCAATCCATTTCCTAGGAGAAGGAATAGAGCTGAAGGACTGGCTGTGCTCGACGTGTTACGACCCAGCTGGTTAATCAGGCTTTGAGAACGCATGAGAAGTCAGCGAACGGCTGCTCTGATGGCTGCATTCTGAGGGCAGTGCGGCTGGATGCGATGCCTTTGAGGTGCGGCCTGTATTTGTGCTGTTGGGAAATGTGGAGAGACGACGGGGGGAGGGAGCGGGGGGAGGGAGCGGTGCCTTAGACGCTTTGTGAGGGGGCTGCTGTGTGTCTCGTTGGAAAAAGAAATGAAGTGGGGAACAGTCACATGACCATAGAGCAAAGGACCGTGGGGGGGTGGGGGGGGGGGATCACAGACCTCAGAATGCTCTCTGAAAGAGGAAGGATACAGAAGTCCACGTTAGTCAAGGCTGAAATTAGAATGGGAAAATCACAGCTGAACCCACAACTACCCCCAACACACACACACGCCCACCTACACATGCACCCCTCCACACACACACACACACACACGCATCCACATCCACATCCCCCCCACCAGCACACACAGACACACACACTCACGCATCCACCCCCCATACACACACATACACACATGCCCACATCCCCCCACACACATACACCCACACACACACATACACACACACACATCCACACTTTGACACCCCCCCCCCATAAACACAACCCCACACAGCCACAACATCCCCTTAAACACACACACACACACACACACAGACACACACACACACACACACGCACCACACAAGAGCTCTATTTACTCTGCAAAGCAATGAAGCCATCACGGGCTGGTCTCTCTCTCACTGTAGCTTTGAGCTGCATTATAGGTTAAGTCTTTCCAAGACAATGCCTCTGGGCTGGAGCCCAGCAAGTCAAGCAAAGACTCTCCCAAGATTTCATCACTGCGACATAAATCTTTTAATCCCTTCAGAGAGCCGAGGCGCCTGGGATGGGGGGGGGTGGGTCCCT
>JAOXYF010000024.1:7312215-7323765 GCA_028565775.1 Sternarchorhynchus goeldii
TTCTCTATCATTTGCAGCTAAGGTTTTATTTCTGTCCACGTGGTCCAAGTGTGCACTTCAATCCAAGAGCGGTTATCCTGCTCTCTCTGTGAAATAAATCTCCTCTCATCTGAGTGCGAGGTTATCTCTCCCACTATCAGGGAGCTGAGCCTTTGAGAGGCAGTGAGACGAGAGGAGACCCCTGCTTTTGATCAGCTGGACTCTAAACCTTCACCACTATCCTGCTGCAGGAAATCCAGGCAAAGAAAACCCCAGGAGCAGAGGCTGGAAGCAGCTTCGGTGCCGCTGATTTACAGTCCAGCATGACCCGCGGACTTTATTAACCTAATCCCGCTAGAC
The DNA here is from genome assembly GCA_028565775.1 of Sternarchorhynchus goeldii. Classification (NCBI taxonomy): domain Eukaryota; kingdom Metazoa; phylum Chordata; class Actinopteri; order Gymnotiformes; family Apteronotidae; genus Sternarchorhynchus; species Sternarchorhynchus goeldii. The sequence continues at coordinate 7,312,555 of JAOXYF010000024.1, forward strand.
TCGATCGCTGACCTGGACAAGGCCTGGCCCTGTTTTGCCGGTGGTTTATCAGCCGCCCGTTGTGCAGAGCACGCCGCCAGCCTGTATCCAGCCCTGAAGACATACAGCTGCACGGCTGGGCGACTGGGTGTGGAGTTTAGTTTTAGACTCACATTCTTGCCATTTCAGCTTCTTGTCATTTCTGTACACAATCAGCAGCAGACCAATCAGATGCATTTTTGGCTTGGAGGTATCACTGAGCGACATATCAATTGGCTGATGCAGCACATCAACAATTTTGTCTCCTTCACTCACTTTACCAAGGCATCCTTTAATCTTCGGCCTTGTAAACTGGGCCTTTGATGTGGTGACGCACTTTTTAAAACTTTTTTAAATATTTGATCTCAACCTGGTATGGATAAATCTAACCAGAGTAGTTTCACGTGTCCTCACTTTGCAAATCATAGAATCAACTGCCAAAAAATCAACAGCTTTGCATATTACAGTGTCATACAGCTACACATTTCACTGTAAATGAAATCTTTGGGTGTTCACTGGTTATCGTAAAAAGCAGATTGAAATCTTTCACAGCTGCTGTGACACAACTGTACTTCATGAGTCAGAGAATAAGGGACAGGTTTGTCTTTCTTCTGTCCTATGCCTCTCATCTGGGGATCTTCTCGAATGGTTCGATTCTAAATCACAGAGGGCATCTGCCTGTTTTATAGATGCTCAAGCGTGTGCATGTACAGAGTAAGTGAGTTGCACATGAATTTCACTTCACAAGCAAGTTCTTCATGCTTTGGAATGATTACTCATCTCCGTTGGTGTTAAATACTAACTTCTGCTCACTTCCATAAAAGCTTTGCCTTTCAGCAGCTCAGTGCACTCCTGAACATCCTAACCCTTAGTTCAGCAGATATATAGTGGTTTGTTAATGGTACTGCTCTACTATTTCTTCCTTCAAAGCTCAACTCAAAACTATTATCTTAACAACATTTTCCACACCACCTAAGTGTTTTTTTTCCTATTTGAATGATTCTACAATAACCTTGGCTGAGAGAGAGAGAAAGAGAGAGAGACAGGGAGGGAGAGAGACAGGGAGAGAGAGAGAGAGTATATGATGTCAAGTATGGTTATTTAAACGTTCCCATTCCCTGCCCCCCTTTTGCTTGCAGAAGATCCATATTGCATGGCAGACAGTTGCATGTGGTATTGCATGTTGGAATATGTGACACTATGAAGAACATTTGTGCTGGCATCTCTAATTTGAAAAGTTTGAGGGTTTTTTTGGGCTTGGTGTTGTAATGCTCGTCTCATTTTTGGCACTGCCCTTATGTTTGCGGTGTCCACGACAACAACCAGATGGTACAGCCTTCTGTATTGAGAGCCAGTGCTTAATTAAAGCCACACAACTGTAATGGTCTTATTCAGCACAGACAGAAGAGGAAATTAATCTGAAGGAAAAAAGTTTAAGTATTCATGACCCATGAATAAAGAGTTTCAACTTTGAAGAGGGTCAGCCCATGAATATTCAACAAAAAAGTGCATTATGCTAAGTTTTGGTCATGACGATTCTGACAATGAAGGGAGACGAGAAAAATAACACGGGTACACGTTCCCTAGGCTTACAATCAAAATCTGACAATTTGACAAGGTCAGAAAACAGAGATTGTAAAATAATAAATAAATCTGCTTGCATTTAAGTAATAAATCTTCTTTTTGCAGTTGTTTCAGATGGATTTATAATTGACAATATAATGGAATTGGCATCTCATTTCACAGAAATTGCTGGTTTATACCTGAATCAGAACTCAGTACTGCATATTCCATGCTCCAGTATTCCATACTACATACCGAACATGTAGTGATAGTTTTTACTACTTTAAAACAGTAACAGTTTCTGCTTGAATATGATCAGACCGACATGTTCAAGTATCGGTAATCAAGTCTGTCTTTATTAGAATCCATTAGGTTCAATTGCTCTTCCACCCGGTCTGTTCCTGGACCCCAGTTCAGTTCCAGTTCGTTTCAATGACCAAGTCAATGTACATTCAGGGTGTTATAAACATGGCTCAGTGGTCATGAATAGCTGCTTAACTTCACAGGCATTAATATTATTATGGCTTTGCTCAGTTACCACTCTGCTTTAATGTTTAAATGAGAAAGATTAAAGGTGGTGCTGTGTCTCCCAAGAGATGAAGAGGGAAAAATAATATTAACTCAAAAGTGAAAAATTCTTCCAGTGCATCTTTTTATACCCAGCCAGGGAGCCCTGGCTGAAGCTCAATGTAGACGTAAGCAGTACATTACTGAACAGTCAAGAGCTAAAGACTCACACACCAGGAGGTGCTTAACGGTCAGTGAGACGTCTGCGAACAGCATCGCAGCTTGACGAGGGAAGAAAGGTCAGATTGAATGAACAGACAGAACCCTCAAGGTGACACGCAGGTAAATGCTGAAGCACATTTAGATTTCGGCAAAGATAGTTAAAAATGAAAAAAAAAAAAAGAACCTCAGGAATGCTTGAATGCAGAAGGCTCAGAGGATGCACTCAAAAGAATGATCTGCACCATCAGAAGCCTAATTTCAAATCTGCAAATTGTTGTGGAGAATGATACAGTCGGAAGGGAACTGACAACCACAGAATACCTCTCCAACTCAGATGGATCTGTCATAAACTGAATATCAGCTTAGTTCTGTCTCAGTTACGTGTGTGAATTTGCAAGTGTGTGTGTGTGTGTATGTGTGTGTGTGTGTCCACAGTGTTGATGGGCATCCAAGCAGACGCCAGGTTCCATTCGCTGGACACATTCATGCCTCTCCCGTCAAACATCCACCTGCAGAGATGCAGAGACAAGACTGTTACCGCGGAGACAGACACAAAGCAACTCTCGAGTTCATCTCCCTGTTACCATGCGGCAGCCATTTTAAACAGATGGTTGCCCAAACAACCTGTCATGTTTACGGCTGCTGCCATAAAAGACAAGAGTCCAACAACGCGGGTCCCGCAGGGGCCCCCGGGGAGCAGCCAGGGCCCTGCAAACAGCTGCCTGGGGGAGCAGAGGGGTCCCAGCCCCGGCATCAGCCCTGCTTCACAGGCCCTCAAAAACACCTCTACCTATCCAGACATGCTACATTTACTGCAATTAAACAAGCATGGCATCTGAATACGTGGTGACACCTCACAACCTGCTCAACGGGGCCCGCATATAATCGCGTCCCTGTGGAGCTGCAGAGAAATTGTCCGTGTCACTATTAATGAAGGAATTTGCATTGTGATCTTAATTAAGGAGGGGGTGGGATAATGAAGCCCACTTCTGAATTAGTTAATCGACAGAAACTTGTACAAATGTGTTTGCATGGCCTATAGGCACGGCCCCGCTGGTAATGTATACCCAGCCCGCGGTCGCCGGGGGTTACGTCAGCCGAAAGCGCTGGGTCACCGATAAGGCAGGTGCCACTGGGACTTTCTACATCTCCTCAGGTGGGCAAGATGGTGGCCTGACCCTCGCGCCGTGGCTGGGTTCGAGCTGCCTGTCTCTTTGCAAGATGTCAAAGAAAAAAAAAAGGGTCCAGCGAAACCCAGGTGTTCCACTTCACTTGGTGGAGTTCCTCTCTGGGCACACCTCCACTCGCTTGAAACGGATCTCCACCGCCTTCACGCGTGGTCCTGCAGTCGAACAGTACAGTTGCAATCTGGCTACCCCAGTGCGTGTGTGTGTGTGTGTGTGTATGTGCGTGTGTGTGTGTGTTTCTGTTTAATAGGCTTGAGCGGAGGCCAGAGTGCATTGACACGGTGAGTGTAAGTGTTCGCTGGACAAGGAAACTGTAAGCAACCCAAAAGGGCCATGGGAGCTCAGGGGTCTCAAGTGGCCAATGAATTATTTATAGGTCCTAAGAGAGCTGGAGTGAGAACAGGGAAAAGAATTACGACACAAAGGAGTCGTGTCCGAATGAGTCGAGAGCCTCTCAAAGCCGTGGTACTTGAGAGGGAGAGAGGGAGACTAGGGAGGGAAAATGGAGTGAAAAGGGGCGAGAAAACACCACTGGGAGTTTCCAGAACCTTCTGAACAGCGACAGTGTATGCTCGGCGTTTGAGCTCAAGTGAAATAAAAGATGTTTTTACAGAGCCACACATCTCCAGGGTGGCTTTGGAGTGCTTTTTAAATCTATTTGCTCACAAGGAATGGCGTATAAAAATGTTTCAGTCACTGCAAGTTAGCATGAAGAAGAGTGAATAATTGAATTCGGGTTGTAACCCAACAAGAATTACCGAACTCCAAGAATTTTTTTTCCTCCTGAACCAACACCCCCCCCCTTCAGATATTATCTTTTCAATTAAAATCCAGTTGCGTGACATGTGATTTCCAAATCAAGTTTCCTTGTAGATTATATTCACATCATATTTAACGTAGGACTTTGGTGCTTTGTTCAGACCTGGTTCAGTTAGTTATTGTTACACAGGTGCGTAGATAAAGGCCTTGTTACACAGAAGTGACTCCTACTTACACTGTGCTTTGTTAAGGGGGGTCAATTATTTCTGGAGCCCTCAGGTATGGCAGAACTGGACTTGTCATTGATCCATTTGCACAGTCTTCAGAGTTTAGATGCTATGGATCGCACTCATTACTGCAGTCCAGGACCAGCCACCGACTTGCTATCAAATACCCGAGTCGTCTCCCGCCAGTAGCCCTGAGGTTCACTCTTTCTTCCCTTCCACTTGTATTAGCGCTGCCTTCTGGGACCCCTGGCTAACAGGGATAAATGTCTCAAAACGTAACCCTCTCACATGTGAGGCCAGGGGGGGGAAAGCAGAAAAAGGTGTGTCTGCGTGTGGGTGTGTGTTTCTGTGTGCAATAATCTTTCTGTGTGTGTAAATCTTTAATTTTTGGTCCAATGTTCCACAGCATTGTAACACGAGGAATTTCTCTGTAGAGAAGATCATGGTCTGACAACGGCCGCTAGGGTTATTTACAGATGGGGCCTGGTAGCTGGGGGGAGCTGTGTTCCACACCAGGCCAGTTGTGTAAACATGAGTCCATGCTTGGACAAAGAGGAGCTCAGACTTCAAAACAACAGTAAAACTTGTGAACCTTACAAAACCTTCAGAGTCCCGGCCGTTTGAAGTCTCGCCATCTCTGGCTTTGGGTGAGCAGAGGCTGAATTCTGTCGCAACAAACCATCATCAGGCCCATATGACACAGTGATTGAGACCATGTGTGGGCCCGCCTGTGGACTGCCCTTCCTGTGGGGCAGCTTACGCAGCTGAGACTGGTCAGAGGCTCAGGGTGCAGGGTGCATGTGTCCAAACATGAGAGCGACACTGCTCAGACAGGCCAGCAAGTACAAAGAGACTACAAAGGTGCATTGAGTTCAATCTAACTGTAGGAAGATTTGCAGATGGCAAACCAGGGGATTGGTGCCATAGAGGAAAGAAGTTAGATGTTTCTAAAGAGGATAACTAAACACCAGAAACCAGTGCCTTTGGTGCCTAGGCAGTGGAGGAATCGATTACACGCATGGAATAGCAGACTTAAAGAAAGAACTACAATCCTTGAGAGTTACAGAAATATATGATGCACTTATGTTTTGATAAGAACAGCTATCAGCCTTATAGAAATACACTAAAAAGAGTTCAAGGGAATCCCAGCACTTGGTATAAGTGCTTCCCTTTGAGTTCAAAAAGAATAAACTAAGTAACATTTTAACCATTGGTGAGACACACAGTGATGTTATGTTATGTTATGTTATGTTATGTTATGTTATGTTATGTTATGTTATGTGATGTGATGTGTTGTGTTATGTTGTGTTGTGTTATGTTATATGTGATGTGATGTGTTGTGTTATGTTATGTGATGTGATGTGTTGTGTTATGTTATGTTATGTTATGTTGTTATGTTATGTGATGTGATGTGTTGTGTTATGTTGTGTTATGTTATGTTGTGTTATGTTATGTTATGTTATGTTATGTTGTGTTATGTTATGTTATGTTATGTTGTGTTATGTTATGTTATATGTGATGTGATGTGTTATGTTATGTTGTGTTATGTTATGTTATGTTGTGTTATGTTATGTTATGTTATATTATGTTATGTTGTGTTATGTTATGTTATGTTGTGTTATGTTATGTTATGTTATGTTATGTTGTGTTATGTTGTGTTATGTTGTTATGTTGTGTTATGTTGTGTTATGTTATGTTGTGTTATGTTATGTTATGTTATGTTGTATGTTATGTTATGTTATGTTGTGTTATGTTATGTTATGCACCAGCAGTATGAAGAATTATTATTAAAGTAATACCTCAAAGCAAAGCACAGGCAGCACTAAAAGCTCAGTTATTCATGTCGTTGAGGCCCTGCAGAGCATTGAACAGCACAGCTGAGCTCACGACAACAGGCCACGTCACTGAAATGATAAAAGAGAAACACTAGTTTACCTTGTGAATAAAAAAACTGTGAAGCCAAACATAAGGTCAAGAAAAGACGCCTCGTCAATTTAGTCCAAAAGCTTCTCTGATATGACACTATTGATATATTCTCTGATATGATACCATATCAACCAAGATTGATGTATATAAGGGGTTTGTACGGGATGGTGAACATAAACCCCATAGGGAAAAATATAGAATAATATTTTTTCTACACAAAAGCAAAACTCCTATAGCCAAAACAGCTTCATACATCGACTCTGTCCATTCATCCAGGATTAGGAATGACCGTTCCAGTAACTGTGACCCTACACAGAGAGAGGAGAGGCCAGAGGAGAGGCGAGTGGGTAGTAGTTTGGGAGTTCACGAGTGGACATCATTAGGTGGAGGCCATTGTTGTTGGTTTGTTTTTTTTTTTTGTTGGAAACTGTGTTTGGAGGTAATAAAGGCAGCATCAGGGAGTGTGGGGTTACAGAGCAGGCATGATTGGAGACATATCAAAGGGCCAGGTGTTGGGGGGCTTCTCAGGGGGGATTAGGCCCCCTCTCTGTTTGTATTTTCCCGCTGTTTTGCTCACGATCCTGTGCTGGCCTCCTTGCCGAGAACAACCTTGGCTTGTTATGACAACGGCAACAACAAACAGAATAGCAGAACACATCTAAATCCACCAGACACCGCTCCGCCGTGACTTTGTAATGAACTTTTGTTCAGATGGCAGCCGATGGAAGTCTTATTAGCCGGGTACCCTGAGCCCCAGCAGAACCCCAGACAGGTGCAGACCAGCATACTGACAAACCAATGAAACAGAGGCAGCACAGGGTGAGGCATCATCTGATGCCTTTCCTTTCTCTTTGTAAATGTGAACTGGATGTTTGACAACTTGGGCCTGGGGGAAAAACAGAAAACATACAACACAGACATTCACCATCCATCAAAAGTATTACACATAATCTATGGCATGAGAAACACAATCTGAGAGATTTCAATTGTATCTACTAATTCTTACACATGGAAGCCCCACCCACTTCTGTTTATTAGAGAAATATTGCATTGTATTTTTTATCAAGAAAAGTGACACTGTTTTTATAGCTCAATTAACTTATACTTCTCACATTTGGTCAAGTGTTCTAATTAATTAAGCAAGTTTTAATGAGCTTTGGTAATGAGCAGGAAAGCATGTAAATGCTCCTTGTGCACATTTTAGTAATTTCTCCGATATGTGCACAACAGGACCAACATTTGATTAATTCTAATCAATTTAATTAGAGGACATAAGATTTCCCTAAAGGATTTGACACACAAGTGCTGTCACTGACTATTACTGGGTCTTAAGTTAATTAAGATTGGAAATGCAATTTTGGTAGCCAAAATTAATAATTGCATCTAAGAACACTAAATAAATGGCACATACTCTCAATCTCTGTCTCACATCTGGCAAGGTGACAGTGATTTCTCAATCAAAGGCATTTTTCTTCCATTACATAGGCATATCAGAGCATACCGAGCACAACAAGTTCCACTGGTGTGAAAACAGCCGGAAGAGAAATGGAGTGTGTGATGTAGAGTGGCATGTTTTAATACCAAACACCATAAAGCCAGCGAGTGTGTGATGTAGCTCCAGGTCCTGGAGGATGTGAGGATGCGTTCTGCGGTTGGAGCAGTAAAGCTCCATGCATCCTGCCTTCACACTGATCTTACTGACAGCACGTGCGGGTGGAGAGACGCTCCACTCAGTCCTGCAGCTGCGAGCGTGGAGCAGTGAGTGGGCCGCACCTGGGGAAGGGCTGTCCATTCCACTACTCCACAGAGCTTCTGCGTACGTTGTAACTCCTTGGTACAGCGTAGAAAGCCTTGGCTTCAGGCATCCTCACAAATCGATAATGATCTAACAGAATCTGCTCGAAAGCGTCGCGTGTGGCCCACAGCGCTCCGCAAAGCCGAGGGAGAGATAAGGATTACACTGTGTCTCTGGGTGTCTGTTTTAACATATCAGAGCACAGTTGTTCTACTGGCAAGCCTCACTTTCTGCAATTAATATTACACCACTGGAACTCACTGATACAACTGCACATAAGTGGTGTGTTGACAGCCAATGAAGAACAGGTTGTTTTTGTGCATCGTGGTCTGGTCTGCAGACATAAAAGCACATGTAGTCAGGTCTACACACACAGACGTACATGTGGTCTGGTCTACACACATCAAAGTACATGTAATCAGGTCTACACACATAAAAGCACATGTGGTCTGGTCTGCAGACATAAAAGCACATATGGTCAGGTCTACACATAAAAGTGCAGGCCTACCCCATGCCGCAGGCTAGCCTTCCTAAGGAAAGAGCGTGATGGAGAATGGAGAACCGGAGTATGATAGCATATCGAAGGGTGAGGGGGTGAACATGAATGGGAGGAATGTGTCAGGGACCAAGGATGGATGGATGCACGGGGGGTGGGTGTGCGATGGAGCCAAGTGCCGGGCTGGAGGTTGATGTGAAGTGGGAGAGGAGACAGCCACAGTCACGGCTGCCCATCCTCCAGTCCGACTCTATTCCCACCACCTGCCGAGCAGTGGCGACTCTGTGAAACAATGCCTGCATTATCCACCGTCTCTCCCCAGCCTTCCCACCACTGAGTCACTAAAGCACCATGAGCAGTGCACTCACATCCCACAGCATCAGGCAATTAACACTCTCATTCAGTACACACAAGCCTCAGAGTAGGAGCAGGGCCTTCTCTCAGTGCACCCACCCTAGACCACTCCTCTCCTTATAATACCTCCAAAATCTGTTTAGCCTCCAGCACAGATGTACTGTTTGCTTGTCCTTAATTCTGAGATATTGCTCTGGCTGATTAAAAAAACACAAACATGATCCATTACTGCTCTCCCCACGCCACTCCTGCTCCCACGTGCTGCCAGCAAATACATTAAGCACCATCAGTCGCTTTTCTGCCGATATTTCACCAGCTTCTGGGAGGCTCCGTCTGGGATCAAGTTCCGTCAAATATGTAATAATTTCATGTGACTTAAACTGGGTCACGGGCAGATTTAGAGTTAAGAAAAGACAAAGACAAACTCACCAGAAAGATCTAGTGGAGGGAATTAAGGAAAACACTTTGTATGTACATTTTGTGACCCTAAACATGATCATTTGGGCCATTTAAAATTCACTACCGTTCCCAGTAGTGCAGTTTGCCAGGGTGAGTCTTTTGAAGTCAACAAGAATTACTCATGACACAATAAACTACAACAATACTCCCAGGACTACAAAAGACTTAAACTACAACAATACTCCCAGGACTACAAAAGACTTAAACTACAACAATACTCCCAGGACTACAAAAGACTTAAACTACAACAATATTCCCAGGACTAAAAAAGATTTTAAAGGGCAAGTCAGTCAAGTGGAACACAGTCTACTCCACCAGCCAGTGCTTCCATCTGAACTGTGCTGTCTTGCTGGTCAAAACAAGATGTAAATATAGGGTCAGCTAGGATGAACACTGCTAAGAATGCAAACTAGTATGGATGTTAGGCACAGGCTGAGTGCCTGTAAGGATGTAAGATACAAGTTGAGTGCCTGTATGGATGTAAGGTACACGCTGAGTGCATGAATTGGTGTAAGGTACGCAGTGAGTGTCTGTAAGGATGTAAGGCATAAGGCACATGGAAAGAAGTAAAGCTCCACCCAGTTTCCTATGCAGGCCTTCAGCTTAAAGACAACATGAGTGTAAGGAGCATTGCTTTGCACATCTCTTTATTAACGTGGTTGTAGTTCACTTAGGTTCTCTGCACATGTCCGATCTCTAGACGCTTTAAGCAGACCCACAGTGAGGGTGAGCGTCTCGGCACCGCCCGGCAGACGGCTGGCCCGCGTCTGCGACTGCGGTCTGGAAAGCTTCCAATCCCTTCACGCAGCCCAGGGGAGGTGGTGAGGCTGTCTCCTCTTCCTTGACTCTACCATGCCTCTCTCAGACACAATGCTGGCACTCTGACAGCAGCATCTCGGCCGGGACAAATCCATCACTCGCTCACTGATGTATGACTCTGCATGAGACCTATGAGAGCAGAACTTATTATGCATCATAATTCTCCAATTTACCCTTGTCAGCATATTCTCCAACTGCTCCGTTTCCTTGAACTCTAAGAAAGAACGCTCAGAGCTGGCCTACAACATTTTGTGTTAACAAGTGAAATATTAATACATTTAATAATAATAACAATGATACCCCATGTCTCTGTTTACAGAAACTGTCTGTGCCTTTGCAGAATTGTTACAGCAAGGAGGCCATTTTTGGTTTGTCTGTGCTGGCATGAGCTGCAGCCCGGCTTACCGTACAGTCATCCAGAAGAGGCATTTAAGACAGGCCAGGCACAAGGGCAGGGCCCTGAAACCCATCGCTCCCAGTCGACCCGCGCCAGGGCCGCTGTGTAAATACTGGTTTTGGAGGGCGGCCAAAGGTTTCAGTCTATAGCCAGCTCTGTGACAGCAGCGGGTCGCGCTCGCCTGGGGGGCGCTGCCTTCAAACGACACAGGGGTGACGCGGAAAGGCAGGGGAGGGGCAGGGGAGGGGCGGCACCCGGGGCCGTAGGAATGTAGGAGCCGAGTGGAGGAGTCTGATTTGCTGCGTTGCTCTACTGCTCTGTGATCTGATTGCCTGGAACGCATTTATGTGGCATCGTGGTTGTGGTGGCCCTGCTGTACAGTTAAACAGATGCTTTTACTGCTGGTGGGGTGGGTGATGGAGGTGACTGACGACAGCGGCGTCTGTAATAGCAATACACGCTATTTTCTCTTTGATGAGGAT
>JAOXYF010000024.1:7325819-7342875 GCA_028565775.1 Sternarchorhynchus goeldii
GGAAGGGGGGAGGGGAGGAGACTTCAGAACGTCGGCCATTCATGTGAACATAGTTCAGAGAATTTGCAGGCCAAGAGAAAAAGATATTTTATGCAGGCACATAGCTGTATTCAGTGGGGGTGGGCCGGATCGGCTACATGGAGATTACAAAGCCTAACTCCCACGGCTCATGAATAAGTTGAGGAAATGATCAGAAAAAAAAGCAGAGTGATGTTTAGACAGATGGGCCACTTAAAACGCACAGGACAGAGCAGGGGGATAAAAAAGCAGCTTTTAATGAAACTTCAGATTCACCAAATAATTGATCTTTATTCTCCCTCTCTATCCCCCAAGAAAGGTGAGAGCAAATCTGATGTGTTACAAGTGCCTATCGAGGACACATTAAAAGACACTGCTGCTTCCCATCTCTCAGATTGAATTAAATTGACATCATGAGAACTGGAGAAAAAGACAGAGAGAGGCAGAGAATCAAATGTAGTACTTAAAAAAAGTGCACGAGAGAGAGAGATAGAGAGTGCAGTGCCAAAGGAAATAAATAACTGGGGATTTTACGTTTGCTTTTTTCTGGGCTCTTAAAAGGACGCAAGCCAATCTCTGAGGGAAGCATGTGCTCCTCTGCATTTTCAGAAATATCACTTGATGAGATTCTGGCCAGCGTTTCTACTTCCTCTAGGCCTTTAATGTAATATCAAATGTAGCCTTGCTGGGGACAAGATTATATTATAAATTTGGAGCACATGAATTATTAATGATGGGCTTTGTATCAAATAACTGAAATGCATGAGTGATTATCTGCAAATATATAATGTGTGTACATATGCATATGTATGTGTATCTTATCATCGTGACCCCGCCCCCCCCACCAAAAAAAACAAAAAAACATGATGGTATGAGATGGTACCATTCACTAAATGATGGTATGAGATGGTACCATTCACTAAATGATGGTATGAGATGGTACCATTCACTAAATCATACAGTCCCACGAAAAGCTTCCACTGCTGCACCTTTTAAAATCAACAAAAGGCATCATTACTAGATGATGAATCCTTGAATCTCATAGAATCACAGCCATATCTGAAGGTTTGTGTGGGATCTCGCAGGGCATCATCTGTCACTGTTACTGTGGCAGGGCCAGACGGAGGCAGGGGCCGATAGCTGTGATTTGCGGTGATCCGGCCACACACGAGGAGAAAGGGACGCATAGAAGAAACACCAGGAAAGAGCCGCTGTAGAATAGATGGGCTTTACAGAGAAGCGTCGGGTGAAACAGCTTGATCCGAAGTTTCCCCCGTGTTCACCATTAACCCCTTTAACATTCGTCCGCTGCTGGTGCCCCACCCTGCCTTCACGCTCCTCCGTTCTGCTTGGGTGGAGGATGGGAAAGCTGGGTGCCTTCTCACAAAAAAACACCATTCTTTCTTTCTTTCTTTCTTTCTTTCTTTCTTTCTTTCTTTCTTTCTTTATCTTTCTCCCTCCCCCACAAAAGAAACCAAATGAATCAGATTTTGTGTTCTACGCCACAGAGAAATGAACACCAAATTTGGTGGGCAGACATGAAGTTCTGATCAGATTGGTCCACAGCTGCTGCTCTGGAGGGAAGGAGGAGGGGAGAAAAGAGGGAATCTCCAGGTACCAAACCTGCCAGCACCATCTAAGAGCCATGAGGCTACAAACAGGTTAAACAAAGTAAATGAGGCTAAGCTAAAATTTGTTATGGTGATTAATTACCTTCTAGTAATCTAAGCTCTGCATAGTAATTTTTACATGCTACCAAAAGCCCTCTTTTGTCTTTTACAGACAGCACAGAAAATACTTATAATGTGACAAAATCTTGTCAGCAATTTCAAGAACAAATGAGCTCAGAAAATGAAATGTTTATCCTGTTTATCTTGTGTGTTTACCGTATTTTCTCTATGAATTGCATTTACATCACTTCTAAATTCTGCTTGTGTGTCAAAATATTTCCAAAGAATTTAGTTTTTTTAGTTTATTTCTTACAACTACACAGTGACGTACCCAGTTGTTTTCGTCTTGCTCTCTGTTTGAAACCTAAAACACAAAATACAAGACTGGAGAATGGCAATCTTCAAAGGGGAAGGGGGGGTATAAAAAAGATTTTACTGGCTTCCTTCAGTAGCAGAAAAGCTCACTTAAATGTAAACATGCCCTTTCCTGACCTTTGGGTGACTGTGCAATTGTGCTGGCCTTGCCATAAGTATAAACACCTGTGCTGTAGGCAGGGGTACGGCCATCTACATCTGCCTTCCTCAGCTCCATAGTCTGACATTGATTTCCATTTAAGCCCAATGCAGCCACCACACACCTCTGTCCCCACTCCAGGCAATATTTATCCAGTGGCCAATAGGGGACATCCTATTGTGGGGGCTTTGGAGGGACAAAGGCAGGCCCAGTGGTAGAGAATCGCCCTGCACGTTGACACCGAGACTCTGCCAAAGCCTATTCATCACAGCACCTTAGGGGAGCTCTACTTTTTTTTCCCCTTCCTCTCTCTCCTCCTCTCACTTTCTCTCTCTCTCTTTTTTCTCTTTCTCTATCTCTTTCTCTCTTTCTGTCTCTTTGGCAGAAAGTTTAACAGGCAGGCGGTTAATCTCACAAGTGTCACCTCATGTAAGACTCTTCATATTTAAGAGTTTAAAAAGCAATAAAAGATCTCCATGTTCTTTGTGCTAAATTTTTATGTCTTAACACTATAAAACTACAACTCACACTTCATTGAAAGGATTCCCTACACTACTGATACCCTGCCACACCAGACAGCTGGTGGGAGCATAATCGACGATTTGCACTGTACCTGTGGCCCTTCCATGTGTGATGGACGCACAAGGACCTGGCAGACGCCACTGGCTCTCCAGGTGGGCAGTGGGAACTCGATGAACTTTGCCTAGGAATTCTGGGGTCAAAGGCCAACCTGCAGGGGCGAGGCAAAGTGACGTGGGTCGGAGCTCAGAGCTAAAGATTGATGCGCTCCTCCATGATTCCGAAATGAATTTTCCAGAATACGAATGGCAGGGAGCAAGGGGAACACAGGAAAGCCAGTTGAAATGTAATCAATAGGAAAACAAAGCCGCTAGAAGCGGTGGAGTTCGTGGCTAGCACCCGCCCACTCTCCAAAAATTAGCTTCGGAGGGAGCCATGGCGACGGCATCAGTGGGGTGGAGAGCTGGCTTATCAGGACTTGGCCAATGGCTGCCGAGCTCCGCCCACATCCCTCCTAAAGACAGGCGGCACTCACATCTGCCCACTGGGCTAATCAATCCAGCCAGGCAGTCAGGCAGGTGCCCCCAGCTGCAGAGCAATGCACAAATAAACAGCAGAACCTCTCAGCCCACAGGCCACACAATACTGCAGTCAGGGGCAACAGACATAAACCAGGCAAGTCTGGTAATGAAATAAATACAGAAAAACATAATGCAATTGGAAATGAATGTTATTTTACACAAAAAAGAGGCAGGACTACAGACTCAACAATATAAGTGACGATATTGAAGTGTTATGGGAATCGTGACAAAGATGGCACTGGATCACTGAAATTGAAGAAAAAGCTAATCAAAACAGAACAATGAAATAAAGGAATAAATGTTCACTATCATGTGCAGAACACATGATTTTATGAATGTAAAAGAACAAAACTGGGCAAAAAAATATAGCAATTTAGCATTAGCTTTCCAATGCAGTGCTGCTTACAGTGTGGTTTTCAGTTAATGGCGAGGGGAAGCAGGGCTGCACAAGCCAGCAGATCCAGGCCACGCCCACTGGGTCTGCAGAGCCCTGGCTAAGAGCAGGGGGTCCATGGTGCTTGGAATGCATTGGTCCAAGCCAAGAGTCATTGATTTGACCACTTAGCAAAAAGAACAAGACAGACACAGTCTGATTCAGAAATCAATGGGACACCCCTAAACATCTAATATGGAGAGTAAGTCTGATTTGTATTTGTAACACCACATGATCGGACCTGTACACAAACAAACACAAGAGCGCATATACAAAGAGGGAAAAACGAGATTTCAGAAGATAGAAATGTTACACTTATTAAACAGTTTATGTAAAATTCATACAATTATCACTAGATAAACCAACGTCTAACAAGGCTGTTGGCTAGAAATCAAACATGTTTTGGAAGTGCTTCTGCTCAGACAGGAATCTTGGGGCTCTCTCAGATTGGCCATATTCCCTGTAATGGCTGTTCGCTTCCATGACGCAAAGCTGCAGCTGATCGCTTCCCTACACAGTCAAGTATACAGTGGCATCTGTAGTCTGTTACAGCCATACATAGACCTCCTGGTGGGCACTTCAAAGATGTGCTACTTAAGTCTATTAACATGCAGAACAAACAAAGCCATACAGCACAAGTAAATCTCCCCCTCTCACTCGCACAAACACAAAACCCAGCCACGCCAACACGATCCCCATAACATCACGCCTGAGCCTCAGATCACAAAAGCACTCCAAGCCGTAGGGGAAGGATGCGGGGAAATGGGTGCAGCACAGGAAGTGTGTGGGGACGTGGGTGCAGTGTGCTGCCCACCTGTGCTTGCCAGGGCTGTGAGATGGCAGCTTAAAATCATTTAACAGAGGATTAGTCTCCCAGTGAACGCCATCCATCATTATCAACAGAGGACCACAGTCGCAACCACAGAGATGCATGTGGAATTTGGATGAAAGAAAAGAAGTAAATGCACTGGGGTTTGGTCTTGATCATCCTGACTGGTTAAAAAGGGGGGGGGGGATACAAATGGGGCTAAAAAAGAGTTAGGAAGATAGGGAGATGAGAAGAATAGGAGGGCTGATTGTTATCAAAGTGGTGGGATGAGGAGGAGAAATTAAAATGTTTCATATCGAGCAATCTGGAATGAATGGGTCGGGGTTAGCCGAGAGAAGGGGAAAATCAATTGTGAGATGACAGTGTTGAAAGAGAGGGTGGTGTGAATAGAGTTTGCCAGTGGGGTGCAGCAGCTGCCAAATAACCTACAGCAAAAGCATTACAATAATCCTGATGAAGTGTGCAAGGGCTTTTAGAGGCATTGCAGGGAAACCCAGGAACAGTAGCTCAACAATGCAGCTAATTCAGGGCCCCTCAAAGAGCTCGACTGGATCAAACCCCCAACAACCATCTCGATCAGCCGAAAGAGAGAAAGAGAGGAGACAGAAACAGAGACAGGAAGACAGCAAGAGAGAGAGAGAGAGAGAGAGAGAGAGAGAGAGAGAGAGAGAGAGAGAGAGAGAAGGGGCTATTGCTTTATTTGGTGGCACTGTGAATAACATGGATTAAAGTGTGGCCCCTTCATACATAATGTAGGCCCCAGCAGTGGGACTTTGCCCTGCCTGGCTACACAGGCCCTGGCACAGATGTTGGCTGCATAAGAAGCTCAAATGCGAGCTAATGCTTCCCTAAACGTGAAATTACGGGTTGCCCACATCACTTAGCACTATCAGCACACAGTCAGTGGGTGGGGTGGTGTAGGCATGGAAAGAGAAAAAACCAAAACAAAACAGAGAAAAACAAACCCCCTCAGAGACCAGGTGAATGAGAGGTACATGCCCCATTCTCTATTTTTATGCTGCGTTTAATTTACATTTCCTTGCCCTGCCGATAGAAGCGGACAGGGAACACAAGGACACTGACATTGGGCGGCAGAGGTCAGCTTTTAACCTGTCAAAAGTGCAATACTTATTAGAATAAATCTCCAAACTCACAAAAGAGCAGCGGCGGCCCCTGGTTGAGCCTGACCCAGGGCCGGTGGAGTGCAGCTCGGGCCCAGCGCTCTGATGGCCAGCGCGGAGACAAGGGGCTTTCATGACGAGGGGGCTGCTGCACAGGGGAGGGAAGCAGGGATAGGGAGATGGAAGAAAAAGAAGGTGGAGAGAGGGAGGGAGAGGGGGAGGGCAGCGAGGGTGAAGGTGCAGGGACAGGAAGGAGCAATGACAGCAGCAATCATCAGCTTACATACGTAATGGAGAGAAGGTGGGCGTGTATTCAAATCTCACCAATATTAGCGTGCAAATCACATTTAGAGCACTAACAAGAGTCACAGGACTCTTAATGCCTGTGATAATATGCATGTCTCAGAAATAACCGAAAAACGAAGTAGCTGTCTACATTCATAGCTTTAAAGATACCTTTAGGAGAGAAAAATCCGGAAGCAAAAAGGAACAAGTGTTTAGATGCTAAAAGTTAAAAGTGTTTCACATAATTTTGGTTCCATCTGGACGTTGGAAAAATACAATCAGCAATGGATTAAACAACATCCTAGCCTTAGAAAAAAGGCCTGTGGTTATGTGAGCAGGGTTCACACCTCTTTGGTTTAATGATGATGTTTGGGGAGGCTCCTCTCTATCAAATGTAAATCACCGCGCTGATAAACACTCTGATCTGGGCTGGAAGAGCAGAGAGGCCTTGACCTCCAACCCCTGTTCAGAGGAGATGAAAGTTAGTGTGCGCAGGGTGGGGGAGAGAGCGCGGAAAACCAGCCAGCCTGCCAACACAAGCAGCTCGATGGGAAGAGCTGGAGCTGGTGGGCGGAGCCACATGCCGACGCACCATTACAGCTCCAGCAAGAGGGCAGCGGGGCACTAGCCCACCTGGGGGAGGGGGGTTCTCTGAACCGCCCCTGATCCTGCCCGCGGGAAACCACAGCCTGTGCCAGGCACCATGCTCCTGCACCAGGCTGGTTGCAGATCAGACGGGGGGATGGAGGTGGTGGGTTTTGGGGTTATGGAGGGGTGGAGGAGGAAGGGAGTTGGAGAGGGAGGGGGTGGGGGGTGATCGTGCTGCCATCTGCAGCCAGGCACAGAGAGGCCGAGGGTGAGCGTGCTACACGTCACTCTCGCACACGTGGGGGAAAACAAAACAAAACCAGGTCAAACGCCGCGGCCCTCCCCAGCCGCTCTGAGACGCGTTTCCTGCAGGAAGCACGTTCGGCTGTGAACCAGTCCGGGGCGGGAATACAGACCCAGCTGCCTGGGGCCCATCGCTATGACATCGTTCTCCCTCCATGCCCCGCGAGGAAGCCCCTGATGCCCGGAGAGGAAGTGGACAGGGGTGGCATGAGCGCACCTTTGGGAGGCCGTGATGTCACAGGGCCGCCCTGCACAACAGGAAATGGTGAGGGAACAAATGCAGACGTTGTGCTCAGAATAGAGACCAGCAGCATCACGAGCTCATCCACAGTGTTAAAAACGTGCGTACGCTCGCGTGCACATACACATACACATGATGGAGCTTTGGCATCAGGCTGCCAACACAAGATGAAGCCGCTGGGCAGAATGGAGAAAAACGGACAGATCCAGCTATAAGACCCCCTCCTCAGCACCACCAACAGCCTCCAGCTTTGATGTCTTCATGGAGAGCCACTTCAGGCCTCCCTGTGCAGAGACAGGGACCCATTAATGACTTCCCTGGGATTCTAATAAGCACGCCTGCACTCTTAGAGCTAGGGATCACCGCTTAAATGAGTTATTTGGAGGTTAAAGGCATTTGTAGCCTCTAATTAATTGGACTTGTTAGGATTCCTCGAGGACCTGTCACTTAGCAGAATAACACAATTACACCCTGTTTGTGTGATACCAGTGCACTGGTGTCCAACGAGGTTTGCATTTAAGCGTACAACAACTCTTTGAACCAGTGCATGAATAGTGGAAGTAATTGCAGATTGGAACACAACGAATGAGAGTCTGATCTTCAGAGAGATGTAGTCGAACACATCTGGCACTGTCAGAGTGATCACAAGTCAATGCCGCTGGAGGGGAACCGGGGTTCCTCTGTAGAGGAGCCATGTCTGACCTCTCCTCACCCACACGCCGGACACAGGCCGTGCTCCGATCCGCACCGTCCACCTCATCAATCAGCGACGGTCATCGCTGCTCTGCCTGTGAAAATGCAGCATTTCATTTTGGACTTCCTGTGGGAGTCTGGAGCTGTAGAACCCAGCCAAACCCACCTCAGCGCTGGGCACCGGCATCAAACGTAACGTGCCACAACCGCAAATTCAATAGAGCCCAGCCGCCGTGCACCTACCAGGGCCCTGGAGCCGTGCACCTACCAGATACAGCACAGAGGAGGAGGCAGCTTCCAGCGGGCCCCAGGTATCCCGACTCTAATAGACACAGTTAAAGGGATTGGGGAGGAGGAAGAGGAGGAAGAGGAGGACGAGGAGCGGGTGCAGCGCAGCGGCGAACCACCCGTGCTGAGGACGGGCTCTGCTCCCCACCATCCTGTGGAGTGCGAAAGTTTTATCGCATGTGTTCGGAGGGGAGGAGCGTCCGCGGTGCTGAGCTCCTTCAAGGAGATTTGGAAGACTTAGTGGGGAGGGAGGAGGGGGAAACATCTGCGCGCTGCACCGTCGGCTTCGGTTCACTTAGCGGAGCGCTCTCTCCGGGCCGGATGTGACCGGGAGCCACATGCGACCGGCGGCCGAGGACAGCGAGGGTTGTGTGGGAACGCTGACAGCTGCTCACCCGCAGGAACGTGGGGCGCGAGAGGCAAATGAAAGAGGCAGGAAAAAAATAAATAAAATCTCTCACTAAAATACATTCCACTTCCTGCAGGGTTCTGATAAGAGGCATCATCACAAAGGTCTGAGTGGCTCTGATGTAAATTTCAAGGGACCCTGCAGTAATACTGCAGTAATATTTTAAGGACAGGTAATGTTATTTCTTAGTGGGTAGTTTGATTAGTTCTTGGGAGTGACATACATGGATGTTATTATGCAGGATTTAGCACTTCCTCAGCAGTTGCTAAATACATTTTATGTTGCCATTTTATGGCATATTTGATTTTCAATGACTTATTTTGAGAACAGATCAAATAAATCGTCACAAATAAATCATCTCTAAATCAGTTTTATAGTTTCTTATCTGAAACCATCAAAATAAACAGCCATAATTTGGCCTGTTTTTACTTGACGCAGTTGACGTCACTGAACCTGTGCAAATACTCAAATAACCTTCCATAAACAATACTATAATAAAAAAATCACTTTGCCCAACACAGAAATGCAGTGCTTTGGTTTCCCTGCAGACCAGGCTGTGGGTTTTTTGAGTGGTGAACGGCATGGAGCATGGATGGTCTCAAACCGCTGCAGGACTCAGAATGGACACAGCTGACTATGAGAGCATGCACCAGAACAAACACTGCCTCCCCGTTTACCCAGACGCGGCAGGAACGTCCTACATAATAACAGCCGTCGGACGGCGTGCGGGCGGAGAATTCGTTGCTCAACTTCCCCCGCACACCTTTGTAAAATGGCGCATTTTCAATGTGCTGTCCTATAACTTCAGTGACTCGACTGATCGACACCGAGCTCGAAAGAGGTAAATCAAGCAGAGCGACAGAGGGGCCGTTCGTGCTTAAGCCGATAAGACAGAAGAATCAGGCAACAAAAATCCAGCCCATTCATAAAGCTCACACACGTAAGAGCCAGAGGAGTCATGGTCAAGTCTGGTGAAGAGAGAGGTAGATGAAATGATGCAGAGAGAAAGTCTGCAAAAAGTTAGATAGATGAGCACAATGGACATGACTGCTCTCAAGATCTGCTCTAAAGCCAGGTGACACAACAGGTCTGCAGGACCGGTCAGAGCTAGTCCTGCCTTCTCCTGAAACCAGCCACTTCTGTAGTGGGGCCCCAGGGGGCCTGGCAGGACAGGGTGGGAACCGCGGCCGGGAACCAGGCCAGTCTCCCAGATAGCTGACTTAAGTCAATCAAGTCAGTTGCTTGATGTTCGACGGGAACATCTGCTGTCAGATCAGCGCAGCTGCTTTAGCAAACAGAGATGTTCTGAACATTCAAACTGTTTTTCTAATCGTAGATGTGAGGATTTTTTGATGATAGCATTAAAACTAAGAAAGCAAAAAGAACAAAAAACATTGAGCATCAGATCTTGTTAAAGACGCCTCCCACTGGAATGTTTGTAATGGCACACCAGGGTATGTCTTTTCTCCAGTATGGTCAGACCTTATTGTTATTGTTGCCTCTTCACAGAAAGTCTGAGACATAAAAGATGTATCGGACGTGCCTAGAAAGGGCTGGACCCTTGCCAAAATGTCTGCTTCCAAACCCTTGCTTCTTACAAGCAGCTTAGGGTATTAATCTTTTAAACCACAGATACACACTCAGCTTAAGACATACAATCATAATTTGAATGTGTGCAATGTTTTAAATGAATAGCCTAGCTAGGCATAAAACTTTACTAGCCTCAAACAATAAAAGTTAAGAAAGAAGAAGAGGGAGAGGAATCTGAAAAACAGAACCCTAACCCTTCATGTCCTCCATGACTGGTCCATGAGGCCATCCTTTGTCATATGGCCTAACTAAAACACAGAATCGTGAAATATGTAATTTTGCAATGACCCCTCTCAAAGTTCATTAGTCTCCATCTGTGGGTGAGGAACAGTCGAGGCTAAAGAATGCTGACCCACCAACAGCTTGCCTGTGCCTGCCTGCTGCTCGAAAAACACTGGCCAGACCAGAGGACCCCAGCACCCTCGGCACGATCAGACAGGACCAGCACGCACTGCTTGGATCAGGGAAACAGGAGGCCAGAGAAGAACTGGCCCTCCAGAAACAGCCACCAAGGGAAAGAAAAAATGTACAAGGGGGTATGGAGGGTGTCGGGTGCATTAAAAACCGTCCATTAAAGTAAAAAAGAAAATAATGCAAAAAAAAAAAAACAAACAAAAAAAAACTCCCCCGAAAAACAAAAACGGAAACTATTGTGAACATTAACTAGTGAAATACACCGACAATAGTAGAGCGTATTTGAAGTTAAATTCCTTTTACAGTGGTTTTAATTAGGGAGCATTAGGCTGGAGGCGTCCCAGCTCTGCCATTCCTTGGGCGATGATAAGAAGGCCTGGCGTGTTTGGAGAGCGCAGCTGAGTGCCAAAGCCTGCCGAGGGGCCCCTGCTATCAGCTCGGGCCACTCCGACACGAGCGCCACGTGCTCCTCTATTCTCGCTTGCTCTGTTCCCTCCATGCAGAAGCCTTGTCCTGCAGGGGGCAGCGCCGCGCCCCTGAACCGGTCCGGAATGCCAAATCGGTTTCACAGTAATAGAAAACATGAATCGAAGTACACTGAGTGATCACTTAGCGAAGTGCACCTGTGATCTTGCTGTACCTAATAGGCCTGGAATACATCTGACATTCAGTTGCAAGTTGTAATCCTTCATTGCTAGGGATGGATAGATGGATGGATGGATGGATGGATCCAGCTTTCATCTGACCCTTTTTAAAACAGCTTTTTTCTAATAGAATGGCACAATTTTGACCATGATGGCATAAAAACATGCTCAAAATTAATTGTGCAGAGAACAAGAGGTTAAAGAGGTTAGGGTTAGGGTTACTGAAAGTGTGGTTCAAGTGATGGACACCTAATCAAGGCCCAGTGCTAGAACAGGTTGTACAATCACAGATACAATCCAAGCATTCATCTGTATGGTGTGGCAGTAAATGCACACAGTAAACAACACACATTTACACTGGTGCACACGTGCTTCTCCTGTCCATGTGGTCTGGTCATGCATGTCACAGCCCTGTGATCCAGTCACCACATGTTGATTATTTCTTCTTACTCAGACCACCCCCACACACACACACACACACACACGCACACACACGGCTGCACATTATTCGCCCCTCATCTCCTCTCATTAATCTACCTTTCATTTCTGTAGAAAAATACACCACACACACCGCATCATTGATGTCCACAAATCAGCAGACACGCACACACACACGCGCGCACACACACACACGCACACACACACACAGACAAACACACACAAGACAGCTGATCGTCTGTAGAAAAGTGCCGCTGGAGGCGTGAAATGCCCAGAATAGAGTCAAAGGGAATACCGTCCCTCGGCTGCCATCGACCACACCGTGGAGGACAAGCATACGGCCAAAAGGTGTGGACAAACATCCAGTCCGTCGTTCCACAGCGGGGCCACAGACCAGGCAAATGAGCCGGGGAGCCCCACCTGAACCGCACAGGGGCTGCACTGCACAGTAAAGATCGCTTAGCAGAACCAGTTCAAAGCCCAGCTTCATTTTCTCATATCACTCACAATTACACCGGACATGAGGCCTGGACCTGTGCTGCGGTTAAAGCTGTATGAACTGCATTCATTAAATAGACAAATAACCAGTATTACACAGCAAGACAATGCTACTAAAGTCAAACCAAAATACTGGATAAGAGATAAAAGATATTTTCCTTCAGAGCAAAGGGAAGGTAATGTTAATGCTAAATTCCTTTCCTAGAACTGTGGGGCCTTGGTAACTGTGTTGTGTGTGGCTTTTGTGTCAGTTACAAGATGTTATCTGAAAGCAAACAGCTCACAGGCGTATTCACACACTGCTATCGGGTGACACGCTCAAAGAGGCAGACTTTGTGTCCAGATGAAGATCGTTCTGTCAGTGGAAATCTGGGTCGTTTGGGCCACTGTCTGACCTGGTCTTTAAAGGCATTCAGTGATGTTTTTTTTCATGCCCCACCACCATGCCAATGCTTTCTGAGAATGCCAGCCGAATGCCAACCCAAAAAAGGAGAAAATGGAAATGCACACACGCACACACACACACACACTCACACACACACAAATGCACGTACACACACACATGCATGCACACATGCTCAAACATACACCAACACGCACGCACACACACATACACACATGCACATATAAGTGTGCACACAGCCTTGCTTTAAAAATAATCTAATTCCAGACCATATCAATCAATAACAGATTTCCATAAATCTCCTAGGGTCTTTCAAACAAGATCTTCCCTGTACTAGAAAGCCTGCTAACACCTCAATAAGACGCTCCTTAATAAGACATTTGCACCAAATCAAACTCACCAAGGCAGAAGTCTCCCAGGTGGCACTTCAAACAGGAGCTCATTTCTTAGTGCCTGCTGGATTTTTTATAATACGCTGTGAGGGGCTACAAGGATCACTGGTCAAAACGCATCTCCTAATTTTTATATCGTGTGTGCCGTTAGTAAACATTACTGCAAACATTCCTGTACAAGCCTTCATTGAGACATCCTGACTGGACACCCCAGTTTGGGTCAAGGTGACAGAAAGTTGTAAAGATAAGGTTTAAAAGTTCAGGATTAAAAGTAAATAATATCAGCTCAACATAAACTGAACATTGCAGCATATATTCAAGTCAACTTGTCATTGAACTCCACCTCTCTGGAAGCATGGAACATAACCTGCTTTCCTGCAGCAAGCTTGGGGGTGGAGTCATGGGCGTCTGGCCCTGAAGCCTCCTCTCCCCCCTGACGCTGCAGGTCTCTCCCCTCACGAGTGGCATTCAGTGGGTGCGCCCTTGCCCCTGCTGAAGGTGTGAGAGTGACCTCTCCCCTTATCCACGGGTGCCGCTGACACCAGCAGCCACTGCTGAGTCCCAACCTGAGCCGCGGCTCCCTGAGCTGGGCCGACCTGGCCCTCCCCTCCCCAAACCTGAAGCAACGGAGGGACGAGAACCGTGCCCCTCACCAACCACCACCACCATCAGCTCCGCTAACTCTCTGCCATTAGAGAGGAGTGAATCATTTTGGTGATCCTGATGTGTCAGGGTCGCCATGTACGAACTGCCCCCACAAATGGGTTAAAAGCAGAGAGGTGAGGAACAGTGAAAGATAATAATAATCACAGAAAATGTCATCATTATTATAGGACTTTGGAGGGCAATGATAGTAAATGAATAACAAGAATCATAAAAGCTTTTTGTGAAAAAAAGCCTGTAATTTGAACAAGATATGAGTCTGAAGGCGAAACTGTCTATTTTCTCATAAGTAGAGCGAAATCAAAGATATTCCCACAAAGGCACAGTTCACTTCTTCAAAAGCATTCAGATGCGGGATCTATTTCTAATTAGGGTTAATGAATGGGTGTCTTTTTTAATAGGCTTTTTAAAATCAGTTAATAGGCTAAATCATATTCAATTTTGTTAATTACAGGCTTTTCCAGCTGTTTTGCTCTAATTCCTACCAGGCTGCCCATTACCATGAGACTGTCTCACTTCTCTGACGGGATGGTGGAGGGTGAGCTTCCTCCAGTGTCCTGGACTGGAGCCCCGTGCAGCTGCATAGAGGTTCACAATTATGGGCAAATTCATCCCAAAGCCTTTGTTTGGCATGAAACGACAAATCTCCAGAAGCTGCCAACTTAATCATGAGCACATGAGAAAACATCGTCTTAGTAATTATGTTTTTTACTGGGCTGCCTCATGGTTTGAACGTCAGGACAAAATGTACTTATTTGGTTGCTAGAAAAAAAAAGTTTATTTTTAAGTTAAGATTAGATGCGAAGTGGGAAAGAAAAATAGCTAATCAGCTAATCTCCCAAACCAGACAGTCTCTGAAGCAGTGGCGGACTATGTAATCTCAAATATTTGGGCTCCTTGTCTCCCAGGTTCTACCACGCTGGTGGTTGTGTGCAGGAGTGTATTGTGACCAATTATTGCACATGCGGGGATCAGTGAAAACCCACAGGCCTGTTCCTACTGATCGGACAGTGAGGTAGAGGTCAGACCGTGACCCCTGCAGGCCACTGGCCCTGATAACACCTGGTCCACAGGCACCAGTAAAGTCTTGCATGGCTTGGAGAGTTTCTCTCTGATCCTCCTTACAATAAGAGCTGAGCGATAAGACCAGTATGACCAGTATGACGTGCTATGGGATACCCTGCAAACCCTTTCAGGAACTGAAGAAGGCAATGAACATTTCACCTTTATTACCAAACAAAACATCATGACTATTTATTTACTGATGTTCAGATTGTCATTTATCATAACAAAAATAATGATGAACTGCAAGCTTCACAAAACATTTTTAGTGTGGGGTGAAGTTCACTGCTTAAAACTATTGCAAACAATTAAAGTATATTTCCTCAAGCCCATCAATAGTGCTTTTTAGGAAGATTATTGTGATACACTTTTCTGAAGTGTATGTTATTGGTATTGTAAGTGCTATTGTTCTTGGGGAGTCTTTTTGCTCAGTAGGGAGATACACTAAGTCCTCTTGTCCTCAGTAATGGCTGCCGCTTTGGCTGGCAAACTCCTGGTGGGGGAATCTATGTCTCCTCAAACAGAGGAGGTGTGAAGAGGACCACCAGAGAAAGAATTGCACCCCTCACAGGGTCTTTTGAGCTAAACAACAAGGTTTTACTTTTAATCTACGAGCACCGTCATTGCCCCCGAGGAGGGGCTGTTGTCTGTGCACTGCCCAAGTAGTGTGGTGGGCTCTGAGACTCAGCCGAGTGTAGTGGCTACACTGTAATCATCTAAAAGTGGCACAAAACGTCGATCCATATTCTTAGAGTGTCGAATGTGCAACGACCCAGCACGAGCCGTACTAGCAGGGGCTTCTGGGATATGGTAGAAGGCACATGCAGCGTGTGGGCTTTAAGCCACACATTCCACAGAACCAGGAATGATTCCCTGAGGGAGCACGCTGATGGGGCAAAACCACACAGGCGTCATTACGGGCCGCCGCAGGAAATTAGCCCTTTGATTGGCCCTTTGATACGGTATTAAAGGACGACAACTTGCCAAAGCGCATGATGCCAAGCAAAGTCTCATTAGTGGTCTGGGGCGGCAGCACCTAGCGCTGCCGCCTTCTGCTTCGAGGACAGCCGCTCGAGAAAAATCATCAGGTAATGCATGAAAGCAGCGAGGTGATGAAGACGAGCCTCGATGACGCGGCGCGGATGACAGGTCGGGAATTAAAGAACGAGAGTTACACACCGGCGCGCTTGTTAGAGGCATTTTCAAAAGGCAGGATTTTCCAGGTCTGAAGGTTAAAACTGATCTGGTTAAAACTCGGATGTTGTACAGTGTGTTGATGTACAACATCCGAGTCCATGCATAATGAAGTAACTTGGTTTATGTCCTGCAGTGATTATTGGCTTCTGCAAAGAAATCAGCAGGAGCAACAGACCGATCACAGAAGTTATTTTAAAGGGTTTGTTTTTTTTTTGCAGGAAGTACATAAATAAGGTGCTATTATTAAATCAGATCTGAAGTCCATTGTCAGTAGTGCCGTTTACTTTTTTTGCCTCCCTGAACATAAATGAGCCTGCAGTAAAAAGGTCACATAAACATTACTGATGCTGTTTGCTTTCATCCTTCACATTAAAAGGCGCGAAGCCTCTATAAACGAAAAGCTGCTTCCTGGTGGGGCAGGGAGGAGCGTGTGGGAGTCAGGTCCCTTCCCCTCTGACAGAGCTGCAGTTTATACTCTCTCATGCCAAGGGTTCTCATCCTTTTTGAGGGCTTAGCATACAACCTGGTGGAACTCCCTGAATTTTCTTTGATGTGACCTGTGAAGGATGTACTTCAGTCAGTATCCAAGTAAATAATGCTGCATCATCAAGGGGCGCATAACATGAAATAATTCAAATAAGAATCTGAAGATGGCAGAAAGAAACATGTGGGGCTATTAAATTTACTGGGGATGTTACTGAAGTGATAGAAGTGGAATTTCCATGGTTATTCCACAGGTACTCCTTTTTTATACTGGCAGGACAGACTGAATAGTTGCTAGCCTGGCTGCTGTGTGTCTACATGTGTGTTTGTGTGTGTGTATGTGTGTGAAAGAGAGAAAGAGGAAGGGAAAGAATGCCCCTGCGTAGTGTAATTAAACATTCGCTCCTGGTTTGGGGAGATTTGCCTATCTACCTGACAAGTGACAGTCCAATCTGATTAAATGGCAGAGGGGGAGGGGCCTGCCCGCCCTCCATGACAGGCCAAAAGTGATCTCCATGGAGATACATAATTACGGCTGTCAACACGTCCTCCGTCCCGCTGACACAGGCTCGATTGCTCGCAGCAATAACGATAGACAGAGCTTAGCGCACTCTCGTCTGCATCCAATCACATTACCCGCTCCTTGGCCCGTTTAGGTGCCACGAAACATCCACACAGGCTGCGCGATGGTGGCCCTTCGCAATGTTTAAATTGCAATTTTGCCTGCGCCCTCTTACCCGCTCCCCTCTCTTCCCTCTCGTCCTCCCCACCCGCCCGCCA
>JAOXYF010000024.1:7352636-7368191 GCA_028565775.1 Sternarchorhynchus goeldii
CTCTACTCATATACTTACTCTACTCAAACACTTACTCTACTCACACACTTACTCTACTCAAACACTTACTCTACTCATATACTTACTCTACTCAAACACTTACTCTACTCACACACTTACTCTACTCAAACACTTACTCTACTCAAACACTTACTCTACTCATATACTTACTCTACTCAAACACTTACTCTACTCAAACACTTACTCTACTCATATACTTACTCTACTCACACACTCTGCCCATGTGCTGCTTCTAGGAGTCAGAGGTGTTCAGCTCAGCTGCTGTTGGCTCTTCCAGGTCTCAACTAAAGCTGAAGGCTGACTGGGTCTTTGCAGCTCCAGCACTTTGAACAGCATCTTTGCTCTTAACCTTCAGTCCAAACTTAAGGTTGGGTTTTTCTTTGTTTCACATTGTGTTATGTTGGGGGTTTTTTTTAGATGTTTTTTAAATGTCATGTAAAATGTACTCTATAAATAAAATGTACTGATAGACACTTACACACACACATACACAAAACACTAGCCATTTCTTATTCTGCAGTACAAACAATATATTGTTTTGTAAATTAAAATTAAACATATAAAACTATGAGCATCCAGAGATTGTAGATATTTTTCAAATTGATATATACAATTACAGAACTCCCCTGCCTCATTTTAAGAGCCTTTGTTTCCATAAGCTGTTAACAGCTATTAGCATGCTGCGCTAGAGTAGTACACCATAAACATTCACAGAAAATGTCCCCACAATCTTGAGTTCAGGTCTCACTTGTTGATTAAGCAATGAGCTGCCTATTGCTCTCACAACCAATTATTTATGCGGCCATCTTGTCCAAATCCCTGGCCAGTTCCTGGGTCAGGACTTCCTGGGCAGCAATGCTGAGTCAGCGGCCAATCAGGAATCCCCGCCGGGGCTGGCTGTGTCCAGAAGCATGCTTCCTGTTTTTGTCAGTGCTTGTCAGACGCCACCTGGCCACAGCCGACCGGAAGGGGTCAGTCATCTCTCCGGCCGTCCCCTAGAGGAGGTCAAGGGGTCGGGGCAAGAGGGAGACGCCACCCGGAGTGACTGGGGACGCTCTGGGAACGGCTGCACCATGCACAGAGCCTAACCTGCTCTGTGACAGCACGATCAAGCCGCTGTTTCTTGGTGCCAAACAACGCAGGGGTCAGCTCTGAGGTGAGGGAGGACGCCCACGCAGACTGGCTGGCAGTGGGCGTAAAACAAATGGCATCTGTCAAAGACGGTGCCCAGTCCAGGTCGGGCTGGGTGTAGCTGAGAACAGGGACACATCTTAAACCCTTCCCTTTCTTGCCAAACTTGACTTTGCCTCACCGGACGCATACAGCACAGAGAGCGAGTGTGCCATTAGGAATTCAGTCAGCCATGCTTTGCTGAGCTGGAACAGTGTAACAGTAAGGTGAAGCTGCCCCTGCTGCTCACACTGAGGGCTACAAACATCAGCGTGCTCTGAGGAAGGCACTGAAACAACGCAGCTTCCACACACCACCCTTCCTGCTTGCTTTTGGCAACCACATCAGCCAGTGAATGCCTCTGCTTTGATTCCCTATAAAGAGCAGCTCAATACGGGTGTAGTGAGGAGCCGACATCCCCTAAGACTTAAAGAACACAGTATTAGTTCAGGGTCGAGCTGCAGTCGCGAGGAGGGGGTGAGCTCCACGGCGGGCCACCTCCTCCGAGAGGCTGTGGGAGGCCGGCGGGATGGAGTGGGGGGTGTTTGGGCTCAGGCCTCCGTCCCCGCCTCCCACACCAGCCCCGGCCTTTCCACTTCAGCTCCCCCAAAAGGAAGGGCCACAATGGGCTCCCAGGCCGGCGGGTGGGCCCTTCTGCGCGGATGCTGGTGTCCCCAACAGGTGCGCCTGGCCTGGCCAGCACGGAGAGAATGGGTAGTGCCCCTCAGCCCATCCTCCCTCCTGCGCACCCCACCCCCGGATGAGCACGCTGGGGCAGGGGGACTCTTTCAGCAGGCCCAGGTGAAAGCCACCACAGCTGGCCACGCTGAATGGAGGCCGCCACACTCCAGCACCCTCTCTAATTAGCGGTTCCTGGGCGCGCGCCGATAAAGATAAGACACCGGCCATTGTGTGAGGCTTGTGAAGAAGAGCGAGGGGCGAGGTGAGGGCGCCGGGAAAGGGCGGCTCAGTGACTGGGGATACCACCGCTCTTAACAGTGGTTAAAAACACTCACCGTGTGAAAGAAATGAAGAGGTTTACTCACCCATTCTCTAAGGGAAACTATACATGTGTGCCCTGGAATTCAGAGACAATGGACCAATCAGTAATTGAAGTAACTATTCAAAAGCATTGGATTTGGATATTGGGCCGTGCTCAGGATGGTGGCTCCAACAACGGCCATTGTGGCTCTGGAGCCACAATGGTGGACAGCAAAGGCAAAGCTTTCTAATATACAATTAAACACTGACCATGGGGACCAGTGCGATACATCAATATGCTCGGCAGGGATGAGCCTGCCAATCAGAGGCTCAAACTCAAGAGCTGCATGACTGTGGGATATTCAATAAAAACTGTTTTATTGGACTCAAACGCTGGAACAACTTCCCCTGCATGAAAGTGTTGGAGGTGTCACTTCATGTTCCAATTTCAGTTATTTCTAGGGTTAGAGTTTATGAGTTGAGCCTTTAAAAGTTTCCTAATGTTAAGAACTACCAGAGAAATAAATATACAGTCTAAACGAGCATGTTAAACACGAGACCTGGACTGTTGTCGTGGTGACCGGTGTCGGCCAGAAGACGATGGGAAGTTTTTCCTTGCCACTGTCGCCCTTGGCTTGATCATTGGGGGTTTGCACTCGAACACTTGTAAACCTGCTTTGAGACAATGACTGTTGTAAAAAGCACTACATAAATAAATCTGATTTGATTTTATTTGAATTGTTGCATTCACACAATCTTATGTGTGTCTCATGCACAATCTTTTGCATGATCTATGTCATCCAGCCATCTCATAAGTCTTCAGCTGCTACACCAGTTATCTAATGAAAGTAAAAACTAAGTCTGAGTCAACTGGTGAAGCGCACTAGGTTCATTTGGTGTAGTGCACTAGGTTCATCTGGTGTAGTGCACTAGGTTCATTTGGTGTAGTGCACTAGGTTCATCTGGTGTAGTGCACTAGGTTTATCTGGTGTAGTGCACTAGGTTCATCTGGTGTAGCGCACTAGGTTCAACTGATGATGCGCACTAGGTTCATCTGGTGTTACTTCATCCAGCACATAAAAAGAAGGAGCGAAGGAGAAAGGAAAAGTTTCTCTCTGACTAACAAGACCTCGGCAGCGACTAAGCAGTGTAAACAAACAGCACATTAACATTAGCAGAACAAAACCATGGATTGAGGCAACATAACAGGCGGTGAAACCCTCGGATAAGGGCTCGGAGGGCCCTTAGCAGTCCAGGGAGTGGATGGGAAACAAGAGTTAAGGGCAAGCCAGCGGGAGACCCCCCGACCCCCTCTCTGAGCCCTCAGCGAGGGAAGGAGGGGAGCCAGGAGCTGGACCACACAGAGCTTCAGGCCAGAGAGCTAGCATGATGAGTACTGTGGACCTCACTTTGCTCAGTGTTGTAGGCCTATCAATCAGCACTCTGTGGTTCTCTTGCCTTGCAAGGCCTGCAAAATCACACGTGAGGCACAAGGGCACAGAGAGGTCAAAACAACCTAGAGGCTTAAAGCAAGTCTGGACTCTGTATCATTAAAACTAGCCGTTATTAGCATAGTAGTTCAACATTCGGGAAAATTGGCATCAGAATCAGAATAATCTTTACTGACACACGCAAGGAATTTGGTTCCAGTTGCTGGTGAATCAATAGCAATACAGACAATATGCAGGCAATAAACAATATACAAGCATCTGTAATATACAAGTCATCTACAATATAGAAACTCTGGTGTCCAGAGCTCTGTAGCACATGCTGGGGGGGGGGGGGGTGAAAATGGACGTGTTCAGGTTGTGAGGGATCTGTAATGATTTATCCTGCCAATTTCCTAGACCTGGAGGGAGAGTAGGGGAGCAGCAATAATCTGTTCTGCTGCCCTTACAGCTTGCTGTAGACTTTTCCTATCCTGTTTAGTGGCTGCATTGAACCAGACATTTGTTACAGCACAGAAAAACCCAGCCGTTAAATGGTACTCATGCTGTGTTAAATGATAATCATGCTGGAAACAGGTTACATAGGTCTACTCTGGGAAAAGCAGGACCACATAAAACCTTATCACTGGATGGGACCATACTGTCCTGTCCTCACAACTTCCTTCTATTCTGAACAACAAAATGTGGAGATCCATCAAGTTTTCACACTGAGTACTTCAAGATCTCTGAAACAAAACAGCTGGACTTAGTGTAGACGAGCGAGTTAGAAGTGAAGAGGCAGTGTAAACAAACATCTCTCTTTTCTCTCTCACTTTCTCTGCCATTGCTCTCTGTAGCTGGAACTATTGAAACAAGTGCAAGACATATGGATGAGGAACACCCACAGGCATGACCTCCCCACCCCATGCACTCCTCCACCTTACAACTGTAGGGATGATCCAATCCAAATAAATGAATCAGCACAACACTCTAACACACGAACCTGTAGCTTCCACGCCGCCTCCCTGAGCCCGCGCCGAACCCGAGACATGATGGATCGGTAACGGCGAGAGGCCGAGCTGGGCGGGCCCCGTCGTTTCAGGAGTCGTGTTTCAGCCTCTGGTGTGGAGCGGGCATGGAGTGGAGCTTTGATCACGGCATGGTGAAATATTTATGAAGGCTACATGAGATGGTCGGGGGGCCGTGGAGGAACCGCAGGGGGGTGGGCAGGGCAGAGGGGCAGCTGAGGGTCCGGTGGGGGCTCAGAGACGTACCCTCACATTCCGCAGCGTTGCCAAGAGAGCCAGAGATCTTCCACCAAGCCTCCAGATCACAAGCTGTGCTGGAATGACCTGTAAAAATGGTTCTGTTGTTCAGGTTTCCCATGGAATTAACAGAGACATATACTCTTTTGGATTGGATTTGACTTTAGTCAGTGACTTTCATTTGATTGATATATAAAAACATGCTTTTGATGCATATATTAGCTGGTACAAAAAAACATGCTTTTGTGTGACAATAAATTGTAATCCAATGTACAGACACCTTTATACTGTATTAAGTTCATTATAAATTCAACAGCCTTTAGTAAATATTCAGTAATATTTATGCAAGTGTATCACATATGTAGGCATACTAGAGATACTGGATTGGCTCTGGTTCTGAAAGCAGAGGAGAAATGGGTTGGTGGAGATTTTAAGATGATGAGCATTTCTTTCCTCTGAGGTTCTCAGTTCCGCTCGGTTCCACACAGACAGGATTGGAGAATTTTAACACACTCAGGCATGAGCTAATTAAAAATCTACACTCACCGTTGACGGCACACGAATCAATATGCTTAATTAATTAATCTATACATCACATCCATGCACACACGAGATGAGCTCCAGTGAGCTCTCTTGTCCAAAAACAGAAAAAGAAAACCTGAAAAAACACCCCACAAATAAATAAACCAATTAAAAAAGGACCTTTTTTAAACATTTGGTGCAATCCACTACGGTCTACATATGTAATAACAGCACTGTGAATGCTAATCATTTCAGGTTAAGTGGTGAAGGGCTTTGCCAGTTCACCTGAAGTCTACACAGACATTCATTCACAAGGCACACACAAGACCTTTTCACTAATTGAATCATGTTCAACCGCATTAACAAGGAAATGCTATTACTCTCACTATTCCCAGTGCTTTGCCCTCTGGAATACTTTCACACGTCAGACTGTTCGAGAAAATCACAACCCTAAATCAGCTCTCAATCCACCAAGAAGTGCTAATTTGTAAATGTGTGGGCATGGGAAGAGGGAGCAAAATGGATAATAATAATTCCCATGTTCTTGTTCCTGAACATATTCTAGTACAGAGCAATATTAAATTATTGATTTCCTTCATTTTATTTAATTGGGGCCCTCACAGGATGGAAAGTGAGGATGACAAGTGACAGGGGGTCAGCGGTGGAGATGAGGAATCAGCTCTACGAAGCAGTATGACTGTCTTCTGCAGAAACCAGCCTAATGCAAACAAAAACCTCTAATACTTCCCACAGGGAGAAATGCAACATAATACATGTTTTGCAGGACATTCAGAATATTTCACACTTTTAGCATTCCACTCCAGGACATTTTTAAGTATATTTAGGTGTGTAAAAAAATATCCAAATAAACATGTTCATGAAAAATCCCCAATTGCTTAATGGTTGTGTACATGTAGAGCAGTTAGCTAGAGTACGTATCATAGCGTCACCCTGCTCTGGATCACTGCAGTGGCCAATTGGATCCACGTTTTGTTTTGACATGGAAAAAAGAGGGAACTTGATCACAAGTGTTTTCTGCCCCTTTCCCCTCCTCTTTCATAGCATCCAGTCCAGTACAGTACTACACCTCCCCATCCAGTTCAGTATAGTACTACACCTCCCCATCCAGTTCAGTACAGTACTACACTTCCCCATCCAGTTCAGTACAGTACTATACCTCCCCGTCCAGTTCAGTACAGTACTATACCTCCCCATCCAGTTCAGTACAGTGCTACACCTCCCCATCCAGTTCAGTACAGTGCTACACCTCCCCATCCAGTTCAGTACAGTACTACACCTCCCCATCCAGTTCAGTACAGTACTACACCTCCCCATCCAGTTCAGTACAGTACTACACGTCCCTTGTCTTCACCTACACTCTTATTTGTCTCATAGTGAGAGACAGTTGTTTTGTTTTTTGGTTGTTGTTTTTTCTTTTTACAAGGGTCCAATTAGGCTTCATTTGCAACGGCCACAGTGTGAGAGGTTTTTACACTCATGGCTGGTGATCACTAACCTAATTAAGGCTAGTCTAGTCACTCAGAATTTGCAAATTAAAAATGGAAACACGGATTAGACTGAATTAGACAGCCCTTGTAAACAAGAGGTGAGGACTTTATCACTATAAGCCACTAAATTGTTTTCTGCTCATCCTCACACTTCCCAATGACATGGCATGCTCATCATTGAGAAAAGTAGTAAGAGAGAAAACAAAGTGTGTGTGTGTGTGTGTGTGTGTGTGTGTATGTGAGTGAGAAGATAAGAATGAAAAGGCCTCCAAAGAGCCGGAGAAGGGAGAGAACATGGCAGCACGGCCATCTGGGCACCCTGGTTGGGCGTACAGAGTGCCAACCAACCCTGGTTGGGTGTACAGAGTGCCAAACAGCCATGAATGGAGCACGGACTCATTTTCAGCAACATGTGAAGCAACGCTGACTGTTTGCTCTAATGGCCGCCTCTCCAGCAGAGCAAACACAAACCCCAGGCCTGCTGGGCCCTGTTTACTCCAGCCTGCCTCTCTGTCCGGCCCCCTGGACCACCCTGCTTCCCCCTCTACAGCTCACCCTCTGGCCAGAGAGCCCCACTTGGGCGTGGGACTCAGGTAATGAGGGACATCAGGGATTAAAAGAGTGTCAAAATGACGAGTAATGCCTAGAGAGACCGGCATAGGCCAGTGTCTCGCTGTACTGACCTTCCTTAGAGAGAGAGTATGTGTGAGCACCTGTGTGTATTGGGGAAGGGGGGGGGGGGTCTAGAGGGCTAGCAGCAGTACAGTGTAAACAGAGGCCTCAATGTTAGCATAGGCATTAGAGTGAGATTAAAGACACACCAGGCTCACACACAAGCCCTCCTTAGCAAATACCATTGTGGCAGATAGACCAGTGATTAACCCAGGTTAGAAAAACACGACATGTTAATTAGTGCAGCAGTACTGTATAAATGTGATGGGACAAATGCACAAAACAACAACAACGATGCTAAAAATAAAACGAAAACAATCACAATAAAAGTAAAGTAAAGTAAAGTAAAGTAAAGTAAAGTAAAGTACCCCACTAGATAATCCACTAATAAATCAAAAGCACACTTACCACAGTCCCATCTGTCCTAATGTTATTTTAAAAACAATCAAAACTGACACCTCTTCTAATCCGCTCTCTTAGCCAGATCTTCCAAGTTTCAAAGATGCAATGTGTCACTGATTTAAGGTCAGTGAACGTATCCACTTTCTTAAAAAGTCCATGTTTTATGACACACACATAGTCCCACATATACACACAGAATTATGAAGGCCCTGTGGTGGACAGGAACTGAACCATGTGGATGCTTGAACAAGACAGTCTGACCATGTGAGTAAAGATTCACTTTGAAAAACTCTCCAGGCTTAACCTCATGACCTTTGCACCATGGAAGATCCTCCTGGTGAATGAGTGCATGGACTGTGATTATCGTTCTGCACAAATCACCGCTCGAGAAGAGCAATCAGAGGATCCTGCTAGACTGGTTCAAAATGACTCAGCAGAAAAAGTAACTTTGCCTGCTTTCTTGGAAGCCCTTTATGGCGTCAGGAATTAGGGTAGCGACGGTGTGACTAAAGCCAATCCAGGGACCTCAAAGCAAATGGGGAGAAGTAGGAGCTGCCTATCCGTGAGGCTGTAAACTCAGGGCTTAGCTCATTTCCCCTTGCTGTCGTGACTGCTCTGTCTCGGTCCTGTAGGAGCACCGGACAGGACCCTTCGCCTGGGAACAAGGTCATGTCAGATGCTCCCACTGGGAGGGCGGTTCCGGAGGCAGTCAGCGCTGGCTGGTTAAGCCAGGACCAGCCTGGGCTGCCTTTAACAGGCCACTTTTACAGACCCTTTGACCCCTTTCATTTAGGCCACTGTCAAATGAATACCATCCAGAGCCCTGAGCCTTACTCCCACAGTTACATTTTTACTGCAGAGAGAGAGAGAGAGAGAGAGAGAGAGAGAGAGAGAGAGAGAGAGAAGAAGAGGAGGATGGAAAGGGGGAAAGAGACAGAGAGAAATGCACTAAAGGAACAAGACTAGATGTTTACTAATGTTGTTGTTGTTTATTGTTAGCATGGCTGTGGCAAAATGGAATGTAGAGATTAAGTGAATGAGATCAAGTTTAAGACTGGGGCATGCACACACATACACACACAGGCATGCACACACACACACACACACACACACACACACACACACACACACACACACAGCAGCAAGGTGGTTGACTGTGTGTTTTACCCGAGGGAGCGGCAGGAAAGCAAGCTATAGCAGTATGCAGACAGCAGGGGGAGCAGCTCCTCTATTGATTGGGAGCGGAGCTGCTGGAGGTTCCAGCCGTGCTGCGGGGCGGCTGGGCGAGGCCATTGAGTGTACCCAGCTAAGTCTGCACGTCTGTGGGCTCCAGAGGGCCCCCCCCGCCCTACCCACTCCACTGGTCTTTGGTGGAAGTGATGCGCTTTGTTGATATGCAGGCCATAGAGCACAGCAGCACTAGAAATAAACTTCTTTCTATTCCTCTACCGCACTATTCTATTTTCTCAAATGCCTCTGCATGGCACATAGGTGGGAACTTGGGAAGGGGGGTAAACACAGCGGAGTGTTTGGAACGGGGGGTAATTCAATAGCTCCACCATTCAGAGTCGGAAACAGCATCGCCAAGGAGGGAAGAATCGAGTGTGTGTGTGTGTGTGTGTGTGTGTAAAAGAAGGGGGACTAAAAGCAGAGACAAAGTGTGTGTATGAACACGGAAGTGTCTGTTGATGTTTAGATAGATAGCGTCTGAGCGTGGACTGCAGGTAGTGTGTGTGTTAGTGTGACATGAGATCAGACACACATTCAGATGTATGTGTTAGAGGCACTGAGATCAGACACACATGCCTAGCTCAGCCTCCACAACAGAAGCCCACAGCACTCTCAGTGGTTTCTCTAATATTAGACTCTGCTTTTAAGTTAATGTACATATTCTAGCTAATGCAGTACAAGGCCTCTATTCTGAAATTTTATCTTTGGTGGAAAAAAATAAATCTGAAAAATGGTTTATTTAAAACAAAAAAAGGTAATAATTTAAAAAAGGTAATAATATATAAAAGACAGACTAGCCTGGACAGAGAAGACTGGCAGAAAAGGTAATTTCCTTTCATTACCATGTCTGCTGTGGTAAGCGCTCGTTAAACTTAGGGTTCACCGGATCACATTGAGGTGTGGGAGTGAGAGAGCGTATGCGTGTGCTCGCGTGTGCTCGCGTGTGCTCGCGTGTGCTTCACAAAAACATCTGCTAATGACAGATTCCTGATGGAAAATTGGCAGCAAGGCAGGATCAGGCACGGTTAAAATCTCCAAATTTCCCTGCGTGAGAGGTAACATCTCTTGGCCAGTTTTAAGCCACTCTGTATCGATTTATTGTGTGTGTGTGTGTGTGTGTGTGTGGTAGGGAGGGGGAGGTGCGGGTGTGGTGGGGTGAGTTGGGGGTGTATCTGAAGGGGGGTTGAGTGTGGGAGTGCTTGTGTGTGTGTGTGTGTGTGTGTTCCCATCCTGTAATGGTTATGTGAGGATGCTCATGGCCTTAATGGTCAGGAAGTGTTAAAGTTGCCAAATGCAGACATTAGGTCGTCTCAAGACAAAACGAGAGGCAAAAACGCTGATGCAGCAGTTATTGAAGGGGGAGGGGATTTCTTCAACATCCTTCTACTGTCAGATACATGCCTTCTCCCACGCACACACACACATAAACACAAACGTACACACTCCTATATTCCCACTACATCGCACACACGCTCATACTCAAACACCCGTTCAGATATACAGCGCCCCCAGCACACACACACACACACACACACACACGTACTCACACATACTCTTGTAGATCAGCTCACGTCTTCATGCACTCAATAGCCTCTAACCCCAGAGCTTTAACAACAGGAACACTAGGCATAAAAATGGCTGAGGCATGTTTTCCACAGCCTGCAACCATCTTAAAGCTGCGGAAGGGCCTACACCAGTGCAGCAGCATCGTTATTTAAACTTTAAAAGCTTCAGATACATCCCTCATTAGCAACAACTGCCCTAAAACACACGCAAACTACAAACATATACAAATAGTAAACACACTTCTCTCTTCTATGAGTGGTAAATGGAGTATGTAAGATCTGGTATAAATGTACAAATCCACGGACACACACACACCCTTGTTCTGGTCATAACATAACCAATATGAGTCATTTGTGTTGCCAGTTAATGTGTATTTGTGTGTGCGTGCATGAGTGTGAGTGTGTGTGTGTGTGTGTGTGTATGCGTTTGTGAGAGTGTGATTGTGTGTGTGTGTATGTGTGTGTGATTGTGTACACTGTGCTGTGGGCAGACTTCCCTCACCTTGACCACAGCCCATGCGTGCACATGGACACTGCTGACCTTGGTCATTAATTTTTGTGGTTTGAGTAGCGTGTGTGTCACGGCCGGTGAAGGTGACACCTTCTGCATGCCCTGCCGAGATAATGAAGGCTTTAACTTTACAACTCAGGCATATCAGATGGCAGCTAAATGCACTCACATACGCTTGTGTGTGTGTGTGTGTGTTTGTGTGTGTGTGTGAGTGTTTATTTGGCAACGTTTGCCTCAGAGATCCAAATGAAGCGCCTTCATTTAGGTTTGTTTCCCTGGTATTTTCCTGGGAGAGGGTGAATCACGGCCTCACACAATCCCTGCCCCATCTACGCGCGGGGGAGCCGCGGTTGCCGGGGAGCCGCAGTTGCCGAGAACACGTGCCGACGATTCGTGCAGCAGCAATCACGGAATCGCGCCCTCGTTAGACTCCACGACCCCGCCCGGCTGACGCAGGGGGCAGTGGGCGGGGGGAGCGGGTGGGGGTTGGGGTGGTGTGGGTGTCCTAGTCGCAGGCCAACACCTCGAGCTGAGCCAAGGACAGGAGAAAAGCCGTGGAGTGGGAGGCTTGAGCTGCAGAAGTCTACGGCAGAACCCAGGCGGCGTTTCCCAGCACTGACTGGGGCTCAGCTCAGCCAGCCTACTGCCTCCACCACTGTACTTAAACCACAGCAGAGAGAGGCTGTGCTTTTACTGAGCTGTTGGTCGTGTCACATGTTGCAAGGCTTTACACTTGTGGATGCAATCACATTCAAGAAATGAATAAATGAATTAATTATGAATTAAAATTATGTGAAAAGATCTGTAAGAAAACATGGATGGTTTGTTATGAATTTGTGTATGATTTTATGTATGCAGTATGTCATTTTAATAATGATTATCTCAAGAAGAGCCTGTAGTTTGATTGCTACAAAGCAAAAAAAAAACCCAGACAAAAACATACATTAGGAAACTAATGATTTTCAAATTCTACCAAGAATCTCAATGCAGGCAAAGGATGCTGTTGTGCAATCATAATAACTGAAGCAGCCGCTTGGTAATGAAGGGTGAGGCAGTTCTCACCAGGGTACCAGCTCAAACACTAACCCAAGCACAGAAAACTGATGCCCAAACCTTAATTATAAACCACTGCAGACTGACCCAGGTCTCCTGCTCCCCAGATTAACAGCTCAAACACACACCAAGCACAGAATACCTCCAGCTAACGATGTTGTGACATCTGACAAATTAAGCACAATTAAATGTCCGGGCTCTCTGGAATGCCAGTCACTCTCCCCTCTCAGGCCTCTGTTTACCCCAAACAAACCAGAGAGCGAGAGGAGGTCCACAGGCTGCTCTCACCTCCAAACAGGTGTTAATCACCCAACAGCCGTGAACAAACACACGCTTTTCACTGCGCATGCATTCGCGTGTGAGCGTGAGCGTGTGAGCGTGAGCGTGCGTCAGTAAAAGCATGACGTGTCTGCCGTGCTCTGACGTATCCCTGAAACGTGCCAGAGGAAGCAAAAGGCCTCTTTTTTTCCCTTGCTGTCACTGTTTTTCTCTCTTCCCATTCAGTGCGGCATGAGCTGTTACCATAAGAAAGAAAACCTGTAGAACTAATCCTTGCAAATCTGCCTTGCCTTGCTTGCACCAGCTCGAGGCCACGCAGCACAGGAGAACACTTCATTTACATCCTTAAACTGTACCAACTGTGAATGAGCCCCTTTTAGCTGCAAATATCATTACATCTCCATTTCCAGGGGAGAGCGGGAGGGTTAGGAAACAACCCTCCCTCACCCCCTCCACACACACACACACACACACACACACACACACACACACACACATTCATGATGTAGGGAAAAGGGTGGAAGGAGGGGCGACACTCTCCATGCCAGGGTCACGTTATCACCTGCATCTGGATGGGATTCACACTGGAAATGGAAGATAAAGTTCCGACTCAACAAACAAATATACACACAGGCACACACACACACACACACACACACACACACACACACATGGACACAGATTTGATGGCGCTCACATGCAGACTCATGCAGCAAACAGTGGAACTAACTTAACTCTGCCTATTGTACAACTCTCTCTGTCAGTGTGTGGTCAGGAAGAAGGTTTGGTTCGCTTTGGTGTGGGTTAAGTTGTAACCCTAAGACACAAACAAGAAACAACACATCCTGTCAGTGCTGAATGCTTGATTGACCAGTCAGAACTATTGATAACATCTATAGCTTCAAGATGGTGCAGCTCTATAGAGAGTAACGTATATGCAGTGCTTGGAGTGGCACTGAATAAAACACCTCGTAAAATGCATATTTAACCAATAAGAAGCGGATTTGTTCCTTAGTGGAATTTTTAGAGGTTCATAAAGATACATTTTGACTGTTCCAGGTGCTCTAGCATTATGTCCACACACACTCCAAATATTTGTGGTGTTGTTTTAATGACTGTATTTTTATTATATCACATATTTAAAAATATATAATATTTAAATCTGCACCTTGTATTTAAATCTACACCTAACCTCAGTAACAAAAAAAAAAAACTAAACTAAAATATCAGCTGACAAAACTCCCCTCTGTGGATCCTGACAAGTGTTTGTGCTTTCTATCTCTCACACAACCCCCCCCCCTCCCCCTACCACAAACACACACACACACACATCTTGAGCTTGGGCCTAACACAGCAGTAGCCCTAGTGATCCTCACCCCAGCTCCAGCCATCAGTGTATGGGATATAGATGTAATTGCAAATCCATTGACTGAATATCACAAGGCAGGAATGAGAGAAGCACAAGCGATCCGCGGAACGCGAGCACACGTCTTGTGAAGCTGGCCTTCCCAAAGCGGGCACACGGCGGCCATTAAAGCGATGTGACGTGGTAGCTGCCTCCAGCCATTAGAGATAAGCTACATGCAGGATTGTTGCTTTATCATGTCACTTTAGCAGATCTAATTGGCTCCTTTCTGTCCGTGTTTCACAGCAACGCTGAACCTCACTAAGCAGCCTTTTCCCTTTCATCTCAGCCGAATTACATTAGCGCAGCTGTGTTCGACAGAGGCCGCAATACAACCATCACTGCTAACAACACTGGCAGTGATTAGAAAACCTGAAAATCCCAGCTTTCATAAGCTGCCTATGCACATATTAGAACATTTTTTTTCTTCACCTCCCTACTCAACATAGCTGTCACTGATCAGACATTTGATTTGAGCTGAAGGTTTGTGAAGTGAGAGGTAACTGAGAGTTAAAGGATCTTTTATTATTAATATTATCATGGCTTGCTGCTCCTTCCTCATCATTCCTGTGAATTAGCATGTGGCAGCCGCCACTGTACAGGACAGTCGCTGTGCTTTCCTCGCTCCCCATTCCCCGCTCCCCGCTCCCCGTTCCCCGCTCCCCGTTCCCCGTCACGGCTTCTCCCGTCTCGCGGCTGCGACTTCCCCCGAAACCCATCTGATCCGCGCCTTGATGGCGTTTGCGCCTTTGGACGATCCGGACACGTGTGAGAAGCATGCGTCATTTACGCTAACACACTCGCAACTGCGCTAAAGCTTGCGCGGCACTAAGCTGTTGGCTGCCACTCTGGGCCTCACTGATCCACCATGCCTGGAGCCCTCTGCTATATATCCCTGCTCAAGAGCAAGCAGTGCTAACAGGCTAATCACACTCGCTTCTTAGAAGTTAAACCCATCAGGGACGGTCAGTCATTCTCCGTGTTTAGCATTAATAAGTGGGTAATTCCACCCTTTCTGTTTCCGCTCAGTTCTCTGTACTAATGTAAGTAGTACACACACACGAAGTGTGGGACATCCTCTTTTTGGAGAGGTACACACACACACGCACACACTTGCACACGCACACACACATACACGCACACACACGCACACATTTCACTGCCACAGAATTGGGCCAAAAAAAGATTTTATTAAGGTCTCCATCGCCATGGCAACGTGGAATAGTTTTGATGATGCTCCCTTCACAGTCAATGAGGCTGCAGCGTATCATGGAGCAGATTGCTGTTCCGTGGCTTGTTACTAAGGGGCCTATTTAATGCAGATACTGCTGAGCACTGAAGCACAGATGGCT
Organism: Sternarchorhynchus goeldii; assembly: GCA_028565775.1. Taxonomy (NCBI): domain Eukaryota; kingdom Metazoa; phylum Chordata; class Actinopteri; order Gymnotiformes; family Apteronotidae; genus Sternarchorhynchus; species Sternarchorhynchus goeldii. The sequence goes on from JAOXYF010000024.1 coordinate 7,368,000, forward strand.
GACTCCTCTAGCATGGCCTCATCGAGGAAAACGCCCGTCCACATTTTCAATGTGTGTGTGTGTGTGTGTGTGTGTGTGTGTGTGTGGGGCAGGTGGCACTTTGCAACATTGATTCGAAGAGATGTAGGGGGTGGGGGTGACGTACAGTGTTTAATAATGATCAAAATCAACAGTGGGGGGGGGGGGGGGTAT
>JAOXYF010000024.1:7378299-7416458 GCA_028565775.1 Sternarchorhynchus goeldii
CTCTTATTTTGACTACATGAATTAAGCACCGGTAAGTGATTTGATGTAGAGGACAGGAACATGACAGGCATTACTTATGCATTCAGATTGTGGAAGCAACATTCATGGTGTGCTTCCAGTTGCCCCCCAGGAAGAAAGGGATAATTAAATGAATTGACTAAAAGGGATGCTATGAATCTCCCTGCACAGCATCAGTTCAGAGCCAGGCACAAATTAAAAGTCCAAGGATCTCCAGATCGATTTGCTTGAACTGCAAAAAAAACATAAATACATTCCCAAGCACTATGTTTCTACATTTATGTGCAATTTGTATTTGATCATTTGATTTAGATGCAAGTTCTTACTTTCTCTGCTTGCATATGGCCTCTATAAAATAAACAAACAAACAAATAAATAAATTGCATGCCTAAAGCTAGTTTGAACATATTTAGTGAAGGCCAACAATCTGACACGTTTAACTAAAAAGTTCATTAAAATTTGTAAAATGATCAACAGTTATGTTCAAAAGACTAGTTAGTGAAAGAACAATTACCATGGTACTGACAACGTGTAACTGTGTGAGTAACCAATTTGCTCGCTGACACAAACACATGCACACTAACAAATAAACGATAGATTGAACCAGTGCTGTGTGTACAAACACCTACTTACAAAAACCCTGGCACACGAAATGAACATACAGGAACACTCACACACGCGCACACATACACACACCTACACACACATACATACACATACACACACATACACACACCTACACACACATACACACACCTATATCACACCTGAGGAACATGTGGTGATAAAACTGGAGCTAATTAAGTGACAGACAATTGAACTCAGGGGAGACATTCCTGGGAATTACTATCAACAACTGGATCAACATGGCAGGGAAGAGAAGGTGTTTATTAGCCAGTTGTTCAGCACTTTCCTTTGCACCAAGGTGCTAAAATGACTTACTGCTCCACTCTCTCCACCTTTATGGTGAGGTGGCATCCAGTAAGTGGCTCAGAACACATTCCATAAGGAAGCCTTACAGTCTTTTTCAAGGATTGAATTTTGAGACACCATTAACAGTAAAGGAAAAAGTCATTAATAAAAACCAGCCAAGAGAGACTAAGTTTACTAGCTCGGTTACTAGTCCTAAAAAGGTCATTTAAAATGCAAAATATATTTTATGTTATATTTTACCAGTCTTGCTTAGGTATGTATAATTATACTATTTGTTCCTATCACTATACCAAATGCGGTTGGTTTGTCAGAGCAGCTGCTACAGGATGTTAGTCGTACTTACACTGGGCCCCAAATGCTGGGACTGCTTGCAAAACCAGTAAATTATTTCTGCATTTTTTTGTTTTGATCAGAAAGGGCTGAATGATTAAAGAGTAATGAATCATGATGCATCTGTTAGTACTTTATGTTTTGCCAAACCACAGGCATCCACCACATCCACCACATCCACCACATCCACATCCACCACATCCACCACATCCACATCCACCACATCCACCACATCCACCACATCCACATCCACCACATCCACCACATCCACATCCACCACATCCTCATCCACCACATCCACCACATCCACATCCACCACATCCACATCCACCACATCCACCACATCCACATCCACCACATCCACCACATCCACATCCACCACATCCACATCCACCACATCCATCACATCTACATCAACATCCACCATATCCACCACATCCTTCACATCCTCCACATCCACCACATCTACCACAAGTTGGTAGGTTGTGAGGGGAGCGGTGTAACCATTTTTCTCTACTTTACCAGGCAGATACAGTTGATTCCACACTTTTTAGAAAACATTCACCACCACCATGTCACTCCTCTCCCAATCTAACTATGATGTTTTGGGGTCTACATTCACTGATACATTCAAAGTGGACCACAGAGGTGAGTAGAGAGAAAGATTAAGAATAGGTGGAGAAGAAAGAGAAAAAAAGAGGTCCAGAAAAAGAATATCCCTGTGATTCCAGCCACACTGCTCTCTGAGGTTCAGGACATTAAAGGAAAAACAACATAAAATGAGCGAAATGTAATTCAGCCAGGGAGAGCAGAAGCTAAGGCATGGTGTAGTCAAGACGTATCCATTTCTAAATATCTCCCACACAGCACAACTAAAACTGACCTTTGTTTCTCCCATAACCATTCAAAGGTACAAAACATGAAAACAATACATATGACCTCCAGTGAAGAGCTGTCAGTCAAACACTCCATGTGTTGATTGTACTAGTGTGGATGGACAGCTGGGCAGATATGTAACCGTGACTCAACTAAGCCCTTAGGTAATGTGTAGTGACCACACACATCCACTCCCCACATGTTGCTATGGAGTTCACCAAAGCTGCTGCAAAGCTCTTTGTTGACACCACACAGCTGTACGGTCCTTTATGGTAAGAAAGCCTAGCACTCGTCGTTTCACATATCTTCATGTACTAGGTTGTGTCACTGCCAAAGCACAATGCATGACAAAGGATCCATCTGCATTGTAAACACACTGGCTGCCTGAACGTGAAGCCTATTGTGGACATCCTCCAAAAAGCTGTGAAAATCACCAAGTATTCTTCAAACAGCTTGTTACTGGGTAAATTTCTGGGCAAATGTATTCTTTTTTATGCTTGATTCACGACTAAAGCAAGTACAGGAAGTACTTTTGTATGACACATTTCCTGCATCTTTCCCTCACTGGCTATCCGAGTACTGTTTTTGCGACCTAGTACACAAAATCTACTTTTACATGACATTATGTTTCAAAAATCAACCTGTTTGATTGTTCAGAACATCTCCAGTGTTCAAAGTTCATCATTGGACCAACGGGGTTAATAATCTTCAGCCCCCACCTGCTATAATGCACTTCCTGTCCTTAGATAGCAAAGACATGGTCTGCATTTTCACTAACAAAAGCCAAATGAAGGAGAGGGAGAGGTTGAAGAGAACAGTAGCAGGAGGGAAAAAGAGCACAATGTGGTTTTAAGCATCTCCAGTTTTTTTCCCAAGGTCTGCAAAGGTTAAACTCAAGTGGCTGGTAACAACTCTATTATGTGGTGAGTCCCTCATTGGCCGGCAGAAGCATAGCATGTAAAACTGCAGAGGAGTCCTCTCCCAGGAGACCCCTGTGCACAGCAGGTTAACCTGTCAGAGCTTTTTTTAAGGCCTGATTGTCAAGCCCCCTGTAGCTTGAGGTAAACTGACAATTTTCCATCAGCAGGGAAGGTGGCTTTATTAGTGGTGCTGGTGGTTGGGGGGGGGGGGTAAATTCACAGGGCATTGTTCGCTCCGATGGCGGATTAACATATGTGAGGTCCAATCAATTAGCTCGACGCTAAGACACAAACCAGGGTGGCTAATGAAGGAAGCAGGTTCTCTCCAAATGAAGCCGAGAGGAGCTGAGTTTTCCCTAAGCAACAAACATTCTCTAAGATGGAGGCTTGTGCTACAACATGTTCCCTAGAAGTCAGGTGCTATTTCAGTTATTGATTGTTTGAGAGTTTTTCCCCCTGTGTCTGGCAGGGGCCAGCAGTTATGAAATCAGGTGTACAGTAGACACTGAGCAGAGGGTTAGGCTACGGTAAATAGCTTTGCCTCTCCACTGCAATCGTACGCACATCAGCGTGCTCCTTTTCTCCAAATGGCAAATCAATACCCACCCTGCTACAGACCTGACGCCTGTGTTGCAGTCTGCATGTACACGTACTATATGCGCTAATAACAGCCCAGCCAGGGAGAGCCAGTTGGTCTTTTCAGGCTTGTTTTGGTCTCTTTTTTTTGGCTCCTCATGGCACAACGTCCAGGTCTACAACGTTTTCATTTTTTGTTTGTTTGTGCAGTATATGGTTTGATATGCATGTCACACATCACTGATTTTTGAAGAAGGATATTTGTATTATCATCTTAGAGATGAAACTGAATAAACAAGTAGAAACACAGGCCTCACAGCCCATTTAAAAATATTTTTTTTTGTTAACATTTACAGCCTCGATATGAAAAATCTTGAGCAAGATTTTTTTTTCCATTTTTCCCCTTTGTGCATTATTACGAGGTGAGGAAAAAAATCTGTCTTCCCAGGAATTACAGATCAAACACAGGGCACTGTTGTGCAACCTCCATTGGCTCTCATCAAACTCAAGGCTACAAGCCCCAGTTGCTCCCAGTGGCTCTGAACTAAGGATGGTTAACACTCTGCTCAGAGGCAGGCTAGCAGAAAGGTCTGACTGGTGGAACAGTCAGGCAATGAATAATTGAAGCCCTCCAAAACACATATAGACACACAGCATTAAGGCACAGCCTGACCCTAATAAGGGCCCTCCAGTGAGGGCTGACTTGCAGTCAGAGAAGAGGGGGGGCTTTTGAACAGCATGGGAGCCATTTAATCTGGCCCTTGATTAACTCATCGTCTGTCCACTTGTCCTACAGACATGTGCTGACATGTCATAATCGTCATAATTCTCATCAGCCTTGGAGCCCACTCCCTAGCTCCTTGATTAGGGCCCAATTCCCAGAAGGCCCTTGGTTAATGCTTAATAATTCCCCCTAGCTTCACTTCACTGTTCTGAAGGCCCTTCAATTAAATACACAATATCTAACGCACGTGCTAAGCTCGGGACAGACTTGAACCAAACTGCACAGCACACCAGGAATCTAGACCTATTGCTGGCTTTCAAGCAATTAGTTCTCTTTTGTTAAAACCTCAGCACTCCCAGAATTGGATTTGCTGTTATATTTGTATGTGGTGCAGTTATTGTCTGGAAGGTGAGTATAGAGTACAGTAAACAATACATTACTAAAAATAATGTAAAAAATCTACACAAACCCACACCGAAGATACACACACACACACACACACACACTTAAACACATACATCTGTAGCCTACTGTACCTTCAAATAACTTCCCTCCTCCTTGTTTCATCAGATTTTTAGAGCTGTGACAATATCTGTCATGAGTACCTCTACTTTCGTACAATTCCCTCTTCCCCTGCTTCATCACTAGAAGCTGTCAACAGTTTTTCTCATTTATTTGCCGAGTGTTGGGAGACAGGGGAGGGCCAGCGATGTTTCCCCTAGCCCGGCCCAACGCCTGCCGGGGCCCCTCCACAGCCCTCCAGGGCCTGAGCTCCCTGCACGAAGTGGGAAGTGAGCGTGTTCATTTGCTTGCTCTCAGGTGGCATTTGCTCATCAGCTCCACCCCGAAGGGCCACAGTTGCATCAGAGACAGAGCAGAGTGAGCGGGGTAGGCTGGCCGGCTGGGTCTTTCTCGGAGTAGAGACCCTATGGCTGGGCTACGTTGCTCTGACATCTCCTTGCTCATGTCTGCTCCTGGTTTTTTTTGGGTCTCGGTGATCCGCCCTAAAAAAGCTTTTTTGTTTTGGTGTGTTGTTTTTTGTGTTTTTGTTTTGTGTGTTTTGTTCTGCATTGTAGGTGTTGCGGCCTGGAGACTCAACAAATAAAGCTAGTTGAAACACTGAACAGCAGACCAGAGATAAAACAGGTAGTGACCATATGTCCTTCCATTAGTAATAATTAAGAATTTTTGAAGTGCAGATGAGCAAGACCTCACTCAGTGACTACAAAGGTACAAATCTAGGAGGGTTTTCTTCTGACAGATCATAGGTACAACTGTTGACTTAAGAGACATTGATCAGTATTGATTGGGCTACTTCTGGACTACAGTCAGAATAACTGTGGAGTAAATCAATGAAACCCCTCAATGTGGTAAGTGGACTAAAGGCACAAGATTACTGATGCTAAGGTACTCCACTCTGGGTGATCCGGTTCTGAATCACTCCACTCTGGTTGATCAAGTTCTAAAGACAAAGCATGAGACTGAATCACATCACTCTGAGTGATTCAGCTCTGAATCACTCCTCTCTGGGAGATTCAGTTTTAAAGGGCCAAATGCAATTGCAAGATGTCACACTTTTTATGATTCATGTGTTTATCCACAAGGCACCATGGTCCTATTACAAAAGTCTGCATCAGTTTTACAGGTGACAGAAATTCATTTTAAAAGCTTTCTTTTTTTGTGGTAAATCTGGACTTCCAAACTGTTTAGGAGCATTGGTATGACAACATTAATCTATCCAAAACAAGAATATTTTAAATGATCAGCTTGTTAGTTTAACCAAATTTTGCATTACTTACCACCAAGAGTCTTTGAGATGGAAAATACCACACAAGTGAGGGATTAGTTTCAGATTACATGTGCAAATGGTAATGATTAGGATCCTTGTGGACATGATGTGTGAAGCAATTTTCACCAAGCACAACTGTTGACTCTATGTAAAACATTAACAATTAATTATCATCATAATTTTCACTTTGTCTCTTTTCCAAATAATATGTCCCAATTGTAGCTCCTTGTTTGAGCCGAGGTCATGAGGGAAATCATCACACATCGCAAAACTGTCATTAAATGCAGCCTGTCCCAATCGTTCGAATCACCATCACCATCCACCGCATGTGCTGTTGTTCTCTACGCTGACATGTGTCAGGTGCTGCCTGACTAGCCACTGATGAACTCACTGACCATGAGCACCCAGACTGTCGAGGGAATCGAGGCTTCCAGCATGGAAACTTAGCGTTCAAAGTCAATCAAATTAGCTCCTTCCAGGCCACTAACCCAAGCAGCAAAGGACCTGCATGCCTTCAAACCAGACGCTCTAGGCTGGTAACATCGATGGAGCGATCTGAAAGGCACCCCATGCGGTACGACATACATTGGTAAATATGGCGGAAATGAAGTACTCCACCACACGCACGTCATATCATACATCTCCCCTCTCCAGTGCCTTGAGCATTGTTTTGAAAGAAAAAGTATCAAATTGGACTAATATTTGCATGAGACAAAGATGTTTTTGTTGTACTCGGAGAGCTCCGCGGGCTCTAGACCTCCTCTTGAGAGGACCAGGCAGCGAAAATAAAAAATCAGGATCAGTTCTGCGATTTGCTGCACAGGAAGCCATCCCACACAGACGGCTACTGTTTTGATGTTCATCTTCAACCGTTCATGGCTGTTTTAATAACCTGTGGATGGCCACTTGTAAACTCTTGATGTGGGCACAGTTACAAAGTTGTAAGATATTAGATATTCACAGGGATATCAAACCAAATCCTTAGTGTAAAGTAGGTTTCACTCCACCAGGAGCTCTCCATTTGCTTTTGAGATTTTGTCAAAGGTGATCAAGAGAGAGAAACAGAATCTGGGAACAGCTGGGAAGAGGTTTTCCTACGAAGGAAGTGTGGGTTGTTCTTGGTATCACGAAGACAACCATCGACACTCAGTCATCACAACTCATATAAAGCGTTCTGGATTGCATTTTTCTTTTTTAAGTTTACTTCAAAAAAATAACTGCAGGAGAGAAGAACATGATTTGTATATTAAAAATTACCTCAATAGAATAGACCTTATCAAAAAGTTTGATTTCTCAGTTTGTAGGACATCTAAATTTGAATTCAAGTGCTTTCTGTGGAAAGTTTGAATGAGGTTTTTAGGCCCGTTTCATCCTCACACCTTCTTCTGAAAGCAATGTAGCACAAAGCACATATAGTGGTAGAGTGAGAATCACTTAAAATGCTCCCTCTAATGTTTAAATCTATGGGGCTTTTCGGGCAGTGGGCTGTGGAGGAACCAACAGTTTTACGAGAGAAACCTAGTGACCCTCATAAATCCAATAAAGAACAAACAGAGAATGAAAATGCCTTTGAAAAATGCAAGTGTGTTTGATATAACCCATGGCAAATTTTATGGCCATTTCATGACAAAGGAGACAAAATGGGGAGGATCAGAATTAGTCTGTTCCTTTCTGCCAATAAGACCTTATAAACAGAACTGTGAGAGCATCTTTAGACATGGTGCTGCCCTCAGGCATAGAACATGTTTGAGGATCAAAGAGGTGGAGATGTGGAGGTGTGACTCTGGCTTTATAAGTGTAGGGAAATTGAACATTTTCTTAATCTGTAGTGCCCTACTTTAAAAAGTGGGGCAAACACTCATAATACTCTTTACAAATACCAGTGACACCTTGAGACTTCCCAAGAGTTTAGTACAGATAACGTGCCTTTCCCAGAATTAACATGTCAATGAGTTTTCTAGCTTATCTCATCAGGGCTAAGCGCTCACCAGAACCTGACATCTGCATGTGAGGAGCAGTTGATCTCAAACAACCTGCTACAGCCAACCATACAGTCTGGGAGGATGCTAAATATTAAAGCAAAAATGGACTTTTTTAGTAAATCTTGCATTCTAACCCAAGGACCAAAACTGTTTCAAATGTTGTTAAGTTTGCTCTTGTAGTAAAGTTGTTCAGTTGTTCTTTTAATATTTGTTGTAAATACAAATAAATACAAAACAATTGTACACAAATATTTACATCTTGGACACTTCACTAATGTTTACATCTTGTACTCTTAACTAATCTTGTTCAAGTTGGTGATCACTTTCCCTGTAAGTGGGTAGATGGTTCACCAATCATTAATTCTACAGCATGAAGCACAGAAGCATGGAAAACTATGTTCTTGTACTCGGTTGGCTGGAAAATAATGTCAAGTATTTTGCAAAAATGTGACTCTATAGGCACCAGCACACACTCAGCGAAAATAAATTAATTAATAAATAGAAATCAAATCATTAATGACAATAGATGTGTGTTTATCATTATGGTCCACTGTGCTTTGTGATTATCAGTCACAAACCTTGCAAGACTCACCCAGGTATAACCACCTTAAATAATTTCCACTAGTGAAAAATTCTCCTACAAGGTCAGTCTATATAAAAGAGAGAGTGTTTCTCCTCAGAGGCTGTTTGTATGGCAGGGTCATGTTTGTGGTGAATGGGTGGTGCCTGTGCCCGTTTCCTTCAGGAGTTGGTCTTTTTGTTTGTTTCTCTGGGCCAGAAGTGACAGATTTTCCCGCTCACTCACAGAAAGCTCATTCAGCTCGGAGAGAAAGGCAGTGTCTCCCACCGACACGCACAACATGAAAGTCATGCCTCTGTAACAGAGGAAGCTCAACTGTACATAGACTTCCATATAAATACAACATTGGTTGTGAGAGCAAGAACCAATGTGTGTGTGTGTGTGTGTGTGTGTTAGACAGAGAGAGAATGAGAGAGACAGAAAGAAATAGAGAATGAGATAGACAGAGATAGAGACAGATAAAGACAGAGAGAGAGAGAAAGAAGGGGGGGGGTTCAGCTACTTCACAAAAAAACCCACAAACAAGGCATTGACTTTCAGCGTGCCAGTATGCATACAGCCTACAGCATATATGTTACTAATTATTCACTTCAAGCTAAGGTTTAAGTTATTATGCGTTATTATCAGTCTACAAGTGTTACTGTACATAGGCTGCAATTATAACATTTTACAGCCTGTAACATCAAGAAGTGCTGCAAATTTAAACATACAAGAAAGACAAGTGCTTTGGCAGTTTAAAAAATGCACTGGAGTAACTGACGTCTGTCTCGTGATAAATAACTAATACAAATATTTTCTCTACTTTCACCATAGCAGTAATGTTAACCATCCAATTACTATCGTTGCTGTGATTACCTCAACAAGTCAGAGAGGCACTGAAACGTATCATTTTATTCTCTTCTTTGGTGTCTTATCAGTTCCCCTGTAGGTGAGGAGAGAATTAAACGGCTTTAAGTAAGGTTTAAAATACAATATTTCTCCTTCGTTGTTAAAGCATGGGCTGCACTGCGGTGGTTACTTTTTTGTCAGATAGCTAGTGTTACAGAAGAACACGAACAGCGGAGGCGTAGGCTACCATGCAAATCAAGTGTTACCAAACGTTTTTGCCTAAATTATACCAACAGCTAATATTTTAAACGTATAAACTGATAAAGAACGTTTAGATATTTCAGGCTGAAATCTAGAGGCATGTCCTGTTTAGAGGCTGTTAACGAGAAACCCACTAGTAAAAATGTTGGCCTTCTCACATATTTATTAACTCAACAATTAATGTTTGTCTACGATATATATTCGAAGGTATTCGAATAATATTTATTTACACGGGCTTTACGCTTCTTTGAGCCTCCTTCAAAATCAAACGTAAATCAGCTAAAAATAAATTCGATAAACCCGTCAGAGTTTCAGGTCTCTGTGTTTTTATCCCCTAAACAGATTCGACCCTGCATCGTAAGACATGGAATAGAATATCACTAAGGTGAGCGTTTCATTCATGTAGTTATTAACGCATAAAACAATGGCAGTTTTAGTTTCATAAAAGTATGAAGTCTTCGGACGACCAAAAGCACAAAAACTAAACATACTAATTAAAATCAGCTTTCTGCTTGTATTAGAAAGGGGTTTCAGGCTATTTACAGTCGGGCTCATATACAATCATGATACATATGCAGAACATGGTCTAAGTACACATATGACAATACGGGGAAGAATGACAATGGATGAAATACGTCAAAAAAAGATATTTGTTGATACATGCATATTTGCAGTCATCTGTTTGGACATCAGTGATTAGTGAACCCCAGTTTAGTTCCATGGTTAGACAAGGCCTTTCTTTTACATCAAGATGAATCCACTGGGGTACATGGGAATTAGACTATAAATATCAGTCAGTGTAGACACAAACAGACAGTCAATCCTTGGGATTAAACTTAATTGTTCACCACATTATAAAGTGTAGGCTATGCATGTAGCATGCTTTGCTTTTAATTCAGATGTTTCCTAATTCGCCGACAACTTGCACCCGACATATCTGACAACCCGCAGTTCGCGGCCATTAACAGTCACTTTACTCTGTCTAAATAAATAGCGTAGTCCAATTTCAGCGCGAGGAAACTGAACTTTTAAGCGTCGTGACGCGTGCCTTCGAGGTTATTCTTTTGAAAGCCAAAGTAATAATACTGCCGTATCCCAGTAGGGCAATCAATGCACGCATTTACTGTATCTACATCAAGGAAGTGAACGAGTAGTGCCTTGTACAGGTGATTAATTAGTTATGAACATTTATAAGCAAAAATATACATCAAGACTGAATCAAAGATTCAGCCTATTTGTTACATGAGAAATTATATAGGGTCTTACCACCTCACATTATTCAGTGAAGAAATACTGTCCTGATAATTGTTTCTGGTTTATTTGATTGCTCGTCTATTTGTTTATTTATTTCCTTGTTAGCTGCATATATAAATTTATTTGACCATAAACTCGAATAATTATCACTAAAAGGCTACGGGTAAACGCAACAAGAAACTCTCGAAACTGTCCCCAGTAATTTCAGACTTGGTCTTCAAACAGACAGTGGCCATGCTTATTTTAAAAACAAGCCACATTCGTTTGTTTCTTGGCAAATTTCGTTAAAGTCACAACTACACGGAAATAAGTACGTATAATAACGAGGATAAACGACCTACATCCATATGTAGTAGTCTACATCCATATTCTTCACTAAGACTGCTACTGTCGCTAAAGCGCACTTGAGCGTAACAGCAGCGGGTTACCGGAGGTCACGGGTAAGCAGACTGATTGCGTAGGCCGATCACATTAGTTTTAAAGCATAAACCACGTCTTGTTCTTAGGTTTGCTATTTTTTATTACTGCATGGTGCAGTGCATTTTTATTTATTATTACAGATGAGGTACGAGTTAGTTTCAGATTTTAGGTGTAGAATATCGACAAGTTCGATGTGTATGTGTGTGTGTGTGTGTGTGTGTGTGTGAGAGAGAGAGAGAAAGAGAGAGAGAGAGAGAAAGAGAGAAGGATCTTTTCATGTACAACGAACTACCCTTTTTCTTCTTTATACTTAGCCGTATGTAAAAAATTAGGATCGGACGTATTATTTAATTCTCTGATTATTTACTCAGACATCATGTATAATTAAGATTAGACTCTGCCACTTAAAAAACACGAACCTTATATTCGTTACAATGTTCTAAGTTCTAAAATTAGTGGTGCCAGACTAGGCCACCAGATTTTCGTGTGTGGGGGGGGGGGGTTGTTTGTTTTTGCGTAGCCATTTTTTCAATCTAAATCATTATAAATGATGTTTAATGATGGTTACTGAGAAAAGGGAAGAATTCACCATTTAAATATGGCATGAACTGTTATGATTGCAATTACAGTATCTGATATTGAAAATACACAATTTGTAAATTGGCTGGATTCACATCGAAATAGTATGTCTTTTCTAAAATATTCATAAAACGCAAGACAACTAGGTCACAAATGCTTTTTACTCTTGAATGCATCTACAATTTTTAAAAGACCTAAATTATGATCTACGGACAGAGATATCTTCCCCGCACTGATTTGAGATTACGTCCTGTGAGCACATTGTAGTGCGAAGGCCTGGGTGGGGGCGAGGGGTTACGGGGTGATGTGCACGTGGACGTATGCGCATATTCTTGCAGGTGTGCATGTAATCGGTGGAAAATTAAGACAGCCATTACTCTAAATATTAAGAACGGGAACATGTCAGAGATGATCCGGATCTGATATAGGTCCAACTTAACACCTATGTTCCCAAACACATTCTAAACAGAATATATAGTGAAAATTATATATAAAAAAACAGCTAGATGTGTTAAACAAAAGCGTATCACTTAATTATACAAAACCGTGCGGATGTTTGTGAGTGAGTGCGTGCGTGCGTGCCTGCGCGCGCGCGTGTGTGTGTGTCCGTGCGTGTGCTTCGTGATGCAGTATCTAAATGTAATGCGCCAGTGTGCATCCTGCTACAGCGTACTGCTTATGGGAGGTATGTTGCTCTAATATACTGTACAAGGAGACTAGCGTGTTCTTGTGCAATCCAGATAAGTGGAATTCAGCAATAAAGTTTCCGAGTAATTTTAATTAAGACATTATGGAGACGATCACGATCAAAATACCCCCTTATTTATCTACACTATAAAAAGTACATTGCCATTTTATATTTCTTCATAAGTATCTATAACATTATATTCATAGCATATACATATTTATACCATTTCAAAGTGTTGCGATTAATAAATACTAGGCTAATAATTCTGTTAGATTGCAATAACGGTTAGATTACACTCCAAAATCTGTGACTGAAACAAAACAAGATGTTCAAATAAGATATAACACGTTTTAAATAGCACGATAAAGGTACAGTAAACTGTTGTGGCGCGTGAAGAGTTGTATTTCTGCATCCACATCTTTCTACGCGGATCAATAACAGAGCAGCATGCGACGAGAAGGAAACTGCATCGGCTCTCTGCGTGAGACTGACCTTTCACTCTCTCTACAGGTCATATGATTTTCTCCCAAACAGGTCAACAAATAATCCAGTCAAGACAGCTATAGTAATAGGTAGCTGGCCTACGTCGCGTTCAGCTCAAACATGCAATGCCCGTGATTCCATAATTTCAGGTAAGTAAGATTTAACTCGTCGTGATAAAACTGGATTTCACTGAACCTAGAGCCACTTCCTAGTAGCGTATCGTCAGGTGGGCCGCCCAACACCCAGAACTTTATGGTATATATCTTTGTAGACCAGTCACCTGATTCCACCTATCCGTAGACGCCAGTGTCAGAACACTCATGTAGATTTCGCTGTGGTTTCTCACAGTGTCAAAGGATGGCAAGTGTCATGATTCTGGGAAACCGGCAAACACCCAACCTGATCCTTTACCGGCATAAATACTCATTTACTATTTCGTAGTGGAGCTCTGCGCTACTGGTCATCGACATGACCGATGTCCTTGCGTGTGTTTTATTGTCAATATTTTGAATGGATTTAATTCAGAGGTTGGTTTGGTTCAAAACTGCGTTTTTATTTAAGATGCAAATGATATGATGTTTACCACGTGGCCCACAAATCACCTTCAGCTACGTTTGAGTTGTCGTACTTCATTCCAAAAATCGCTGTATCGAGTTGAGTAAGCGCTCGGTTAAGCGAGCAACTCGTTCTTCTTTGAATAACTGTTCTTTGAATAACTATTCTTTGAATAACTATTCAAAGGATAGTTGAACAACCACTTATACTTTGTGCGCCCCAGCTTCAGCTATGCAAATCCTGAAGTATTGAATTATAACCCGATTGCTCGGTAAAACAAGTTCACAAGAATAAGCATTCTCTGGCGTAAACAGCGTATTACAGACATTCGCAAACCTGCTTTTCACCTGCAAATACGTAACCAAGGAGTATGCACAGTACATGACCAAGGTGTACGTCTCTGTCCGACAGCTGGTATCGCGTGTTACGTTTTAGTAGGCCTATTGTTTAAAAGGTTGCCTCAACGCCCTGCAAAGTTAATTCAAGTTTAAATTCATAGACACATTGAATCAATCTACATTTGTCCACAAGCGCAAAGCGTGGGGCTGACCACAACCAGTCTTCCAAATTCGAGAAACTTGACGGAGGGGGGAGAACGACTACGGTGTCTATTATAGCCTTGTACATGTACCTGCGCATCCAAATATATGAACGTTGATAGATGCCTTCTTACCAATAAAAAGAGTGACAATAGCAAAACCGCCATGAAGGCTAGTTTCCAACTTTTGCCTTAGTTTCTATTCCTGGGAGCACAGGAAATATGTTTGCATTTTTTGCCATTAATTTATTTATTTTAGAACTGGATGGAATTTGGGGAAACTAACCAAATATTCTCTAGCAAGCCGGCATTCGCTGTGATAGAGAAACACGGTAAATTAAACCTAAAAACATAAATGTGATTTGAAAGCATATTAATAGGTATAGGCGACTAAGATAAATGTTACCAAATAGCAAAATAGCCGGATGAGTAAACCAAAAAGAGGCTAAATGTAATGTCTAAAAGCAAAAATGTGAGAAAAGATGTTCAAAAGTAAAACAGCGCGAAAAGAGCACAGGAAATTATAAACTTTAACACTTGCACCACGTTTTATTATATATGTATGCAGTAAATTTTTTATCACAATAATGGAGAAAACACCTCTTAAACTTTGAACAAAAACACATAACAAAACACCTGCCCTCAGCTCATAATTGTACATATTTATAGTAAAGAAACATTTTTTATAAATATTGTTTCATCTGTAGCAAGTAAATACCATAATTTAATTACAAATGGATAAATATGGCATTCGATATTTACAAAAGGAAGGGTGTGGTTACAGAAAATTTAACGGCACGACGTTTATTTTCCTCACAATCTTCCAAATATATTTCACAATTCGAACTTGCAAAGCACAAAACATCACAAGTTAAGCCCAGCAAACTAAAATATACATTCACAAGCAAATATTGTGTCTGTCTTCGTAAAGTGTTGACTTTGGCACTCTTTCCAGTTAATAGATGTTTACGTACAATCAGTTTGCCTTAATGGAATCACAATATTTATTACCATAATACAACTTTTACCGTAATATGTGCACTAAAAAGTCCGGTTAGAGAAATACCTACCATTGAAGCAACATCTATACACCAAAAACTGACAAAATCTATTACAACCATTGGGAAAGAGGCGTATATTATTTACAAAATATGTAGTGCATCTCGTGCACATTTCTTCGGTTGATATGGATGACTCCTGGTGGAATAGCGCATAATGTTGTAGTTCGTTTTTGTAAGGATTCAGTTGTGTAAGTCTTATTTGGACTCCGTTTTTTTTAGGAGTTGTGTGTGAAGTTATTGTTTCTGGACTGACACAGTCCTAAACATACCACTCGCTGAAATTCGACGACAGGGTGCCGTGTCCGTTGGAGTTGTGCACCGCTGACGAAGGCGACAGATTGTTGTTGCTTTGGGTCTCAGTGGAGGGGGACACCAGGCCGGGGGGTGTAGAAGACTCGTATCCGGAGCTGGCTGCCGGCGACGAGTCGGATGCTGACGGTGACGACTCGTGAACCTGAAAAAAAAAATACAACATTTAGAGCGACGACAGGACGAGGGCAAAGACTGAACAGAATATAACGTTTGTAAGAATGACAGCAGCGTGAACACCAGAGCAATAACAGTATCATAAACCAGAAACTTTTATAGGTTACGTTTTGTATTTAGTCGGCCTGAAAGTTGAATTACCTTCATGTGCTTTCGAAGAGAGCTGGGGTGGGTGTATGACTTGTCACACATTTTGCAAAGATACGGTTTGTCTGAAGTGTGAACGTGCATGTGTTTCTTTCGGTCACTGCTGTTCGCAAAGCGTCTGTCGCAGCCTTCAAACTCACACTGAAATGGTTTTTCCCCTGGAGAAAAAAAAACATGTAAAATTAGATTTGATTAGATAACTGCTGTGCATTAAATTCTTGGCTTTATCAAGAGTAATACGAGTCAAACAAGTGAATTCAGGGCCAAGCAATATGTTACAAGAATCGGTTTATCATATAATTAGGCTATACGAAATGCTTTAGTGTGCCTATAAATCAATGCAAAGGTGGGTTTATGACTTATTTTAAAACGCATGAATGTGGATAATTATATTTAAACGCTTGAACTCGGGTTGTTCGCCTTTATGCTAATAATGAGAGGGGTTCTAGCAGTCGGTTCTTATCCCAACAAGGCTGCAGTCAAGACCAATAAAAAGCAGCGTCGTTGTAAAAGTACCATTATTTATGACTGTAAAAAATTGTTTAGATTGTTATCTGCTGTGTGTAAAAATACAAATAGGTCATATTTACGCACTGCTAATTTTCTCTTCACTTCTCAAAATACATCACATAAGCTACGGATAATGTAACAAATATCCAGGGCTTCCCCATTTAGAATCCATAAAAATGCAAATAACACTACGACAGACTCAAGATCGATACAACAGTGTATTCTAACAGGAAAATGGTTCAAATCCTCCCAATGGCTCGTCTGACACGTCGTAACAAACATACTATTAAGTAAAACAATAGGCCTTCAAATCACATTTACAGAAAAGTGATTTTTTAACGTATAAATAATTTTCAGAGTTTATAGCTGAGGTTATCAAAATAAAGAAAGGAAAAATAGAAACTTAGTAGATTAACTCAACTGAAATTCAAAATACTGACGTAGCCAGTTTATTGAGCGAGCATTGGTCCACGCAGACATTAAACTGGTTGAAGAGATTTACTGCACCTCTGCGCACGCGATGCGCTAACAGGACAGAACCCTTGTATCGCCTTTGACCCGTTTAAAGTTTATGAACCACAATCCCTCGACAGTCCGTTACATAATTTATCACACTGTTGAAAAACATCGTTTTTATCCAGAACACCACCAACCATAATCGCTTCCAGGCGTGAAAACAGAGTCGCCGTTATTCGCAACAAATACGCTTCCTCAAAACACGCGTTTAAAAATCTAAAGCTACACAACCTAAACCTCGACTTTGACAGTCTTAAGATACATTAAGTTCCGACATACATTAACTAACGTATTTTGTAAATAGCACAATTTCCGTGATAGATCAATGACAGCTTAAACAATGTAAACCGACAAATTATGAAAACAACGGTTCATCTCTGCTTCACATCAGACACAACTATAAATGAATGAATCTTAATTACCTGTGTGTGTTCTCTTGTGAATCTTCAAATTTTCTGAACGTGCGAAGACTTTCCCACAGCCTGGGAAGGGGCAGGGGAAAGGTTTCTCTCCCGTGTGCACACGAATGTGATTGACCAATTTATATTTAGCTTTAAAGGGTTTGCTTTCCCGCGGACAGTCTTCCCAAAAGCAGACGTGGTTGCTCTGTTCTGGTCCACCGACGTGCTCGACTGAGACGTGGGTGACCAACTCGTGCATTGTGCTAAAAGTTTTATTACAACTCTTCTTGGGGTTGCTCAGCTGTTCCGGATCAATCCACTTACAGATGAGTTCTTGTTTGATGCACTGTTGCCTCATGTAACGAAAAAAGGCACCCGGGTGGTGATGCGCTGCCATGTTCATCCCCATGTTCATATTCATAGAGCTGTACTGGTTGTGCAGTTGGGCGGCTGAGTAGGGGTCGGTCCTGGGGCTGGAGACCTGGTGGTACTGATCTGACCGCCCAAAAACCTCACCCGGTAGTCCAAGTCGCATCTGCCCATTGAGCACGTTTGGAGATCCGTGGGACCCATGCTGATCGTGGATCCCAGGGAACAGAATGTGGCCTTGACTGTCTGCATGGGAATGATGAAGAGACCCCGCAGTGGGGCCGAAGATCGCGTGCTGGCTGCTTGCCGGGGACGATTCTCCGAAACCTCGGCTGCGAAACAGAAAGTCCCGCGTTGAGTTAAACGGCGAACTCGCGTAGGATGTGACATGAGCTGCATGCGCACCCAGTGCCGCAGCGGGGTAACCGGGTGCTTGAGAAGTGAATGCAGAGCTCTGTCCGGGAGAAAGATCGTGGTTCAGTTTAAAAGCGCCCATGTGTGCCGAGTCTACGAAGCTGTTTTGCGCTAAACTCAAGTCTCTTTCCTGCATATCGCTTGCTGTGTGATGCCTTGCAAATGTTCCAACTCCCAACCCAGGGAACTGGTGACCAGCGTCCAGTAACATTATTTCGCAATTAAAATAAATTTAGCTTGAAACAGTCTACGGTCTACAATGGCTTAGATTTATATAAAATAATCAAAAATGTAATCAACTACGGAAGTATTAACTTCCAGATTTGAAAACACGACATGAGTTGAACTTCTAGGCTCTGATCCGCTCACATGAAGAAAAAAAACATAGAAGCTTTCTTACTCAGCTCGTCTATGCTTTCTTGTGGATAACTTGTAACTCAAAATCCCAGTAAAAGGAAAGAAAAAGATTCCTTTGCGTCTCTCCGTTCAAAATGAGTCGATGTTGTGGTTTTCAAATCAAACGAAAGAAAAATACGACTGATTATCTTATTGTATCTTCTTTAAACGCACCGCGAGCTCTCGAAGCATCTCGAATTGGAATGTTTATTTCTTTCGCTTGTCTGTGTTTATCTCGGAGGGTCTCTCTTTCTCAGTGGACTGGCACTACGTCCTCTTACGCCCCCTTTAACTGGAGCCCGGCTATTCATTTGACGCAGTCTCATTGGCTATCGAGTCTCATCAATCCCACATGCCCCTCCAATCCAAGGTACTCTTTTGGCGACTAATAGCTGATCGCCATTTTCCACTGACAATTACCGCCTACTTTTTTCGGCGAGTCTTTTCTGAGAACAGATAGAAAGAAAGGAAACCAATATAGCCTTCTATTGTTTTATTAGACCATGATAGCGTTTATAACATAAAAAAACAATCTATGATCGATAATAAAGTGTGCGTAATAGACTGTGTTATCCTATGCTAGAATAACTCGCAACCACCGGGTGTGAAATGTTAAATCGTTTGCATGCTCATTTATTTAAGTATTTAATATAGCCAAATGAGGTTATAGGCAGATCTAATTAATGCGTAGCACCAAACTGTAATCCAACATTCATACAATATTACAGTAACTTGCTACAGTCACGTAAACGCTGTCATTCGAGGTGGGCCCTGGCTCATTTTCTACGTAAGTATCCGTACAGTAACTGCCTTAACGTAGATTAGTAGGTCTAAATACATCGTTTGGTATAGGCCTGTTATAACGATAGCTCAAGTCAAATACGTGTGAAATCCTTTACATCTGCGCTGGCAGGGTGAATTTAAACTGATGCGAGTATTGTCATTACTAAAAGATAAGAATAGAAAAAGAAAATATGCAAACCACAGAAAGACAGACAGGACAACTAATCGTGAATTCTTCACCAGCGTTATTACAAACGCATATAGAAACGACGTCAGTGGTCCCTAGGTAACAGTTATTTCATTTAATAGACAATTGGTAGTACCGTAGATAAAATTTGTCTTTATCTCTAATTACGCGGGACTATGAGAAAAGTCTTAAAAATAAGAACACGGGTAATTGCGTGGATTATATGCCTTACCGTAATACAACTCATTACAGTTTTCTGGCATAAAATGCGTTTGATAGCATGTTTTCTAGAAAATGGTAAAAGATATTAGTGATCTTGTTCACACGTTTAACCAAACGCGCAGAAACCACAAATGCATTTACATAAGTTACAAAAGCAGTTACTCGGCTTCAAAAATATCTTTTTTTTAAATACATGGCGACATACATCGAAGTATAAATTGCTGGTGTAGTATTTTTTTAAGTAAACCATATGCCTTTATGAGCAAGACCCAACCGTCTTTGTCACATTCTGTATTCACTGACATTACCAAAAGCTTCTTCCAACTCGAAACTGCAAGTGATAGTCTATGTATGGATAAGAACGCTGCTAAGCGTTTCCCAGACCAATATGCACAAACACTTCAGTGTTGTATATAGGATCGAAAACTCCCACATTGCGCAAAATAGCAATCGTACCGTTCAGCTAAAGGGGGCTTACTTACTCATCGAACTCATGCTCCACAAGGTCCTGTTCCAACACACTACAAACTTTCTCTTGTCTCCCCGCGACTCCTAACGCGTGAAGCGGTAAATAATAAGGGCGGAAAAGTATAAAACTTTGGGAATTCTGTGCGCCTCAGCTCAAAGCCACGAGTGCTGAACGTTATGTTCCATTCTTGCAAGACTATTTCTACCCTCTCTGCAGGAAACACAGGATCCGTTCCAAGTTCAAAGTCACGTCTGCCGACCCCTGTAAGAAGTTCTTTATTTCTCAAGAAAACCACAAAACCTTTCCCCTTGTCATGAGTACGAAAAGGAAAAAAAAACTGAGGGCAAGGTATTCGGCCCGGAGCACGCAGCTATAGTTTATGTTATTCTATTCCCATTACCGGGGAGAAATGAAAGTTTTAAAAACATATAACTTTTTAGAACATAAACAAAACGGTGATTAACCTCAAACTAGCACCGTGGTTTGTGTAGCCCTGTAGTCTACGCGAAGGTTTATGCAAACTTCATTTGCTGTCTAACTATGTGTACTGTGTTGCTCCATTGCAGTTAGCCATAAGCAAACCTCTTACTGTGCTGAGGGGGGAAAAAAAATCTCAGTGGTGAATATGCGGTTTCATCGTGGCAAAACGCCTTCAGCCACAGCAACAGGGGATTTGTCTCATATTTGACGTTATCAATATGTTGACTTATTGTTGTTTACTTTCAGTGACCTTGGGTTTTTCAAGGGTGTTTGACCTCCGACCCGTGAAGACCACATATGTTGCCACATGAACATACTATTTAAAGAGTAAAGAGTGCTCCCATACAACACCAAACCTGTTTAAAAGTTTTCATAGGGCTGAAATGTCGCTCCACAGCAGTCCAGGCACTTTAAATAGTTCATTCAGGGTGTGCGTGACTCTATTTTCAGGCTTATTAAAAAAGCAGGTTAAAAGAGATTATTTGTATGTGTATATGCATATTCTTGTAATTATTACGTAAAATGTTGAGTTTTTGAAAAGATATATAGCCACTACCAATAGAGCGACAGTATCTGGTTAAATGGCGCGCGTTGACTTATTCATTATTTTATTTATGCTTGTCGAGATAATTGTTCCTCATTATGTGAAGACGAATGATGACGCATCCTTTAATCGGTGTACGTTATTATCCTGCGTAATTTAAAGCACCTTTAACACTGCTAAAATGTGTGACTGAATGCAGGAAATGAAGAAATGTCTAAAACTTAAAACATCTAACAGTGTTAGGCGTGGTGGATAAGGATGACTTGCATAACGCCTATAAATCTTTTGCTGCATAATAATCGATAATAATCATACTGAATTGGTAATGATTAATAATAAATGAATTGTGTTCTAAAAAGCTATTTTTTTCTGTAAATCAAAATGTCAAACAAATAGCTTAAAATAATAACAAAAACTCACTAGTGTTAAATTAACACGAGATGTACACTTAAGAACTACGTAGTTTATTTGTTCTCAAATGTTCACTATAAGCGTTAACAGTGATGATTTTTCGATGTCTGATTTTAAGAAACAACCAATCTTTACTTTAGATTGTCACCACTTGGAAACGCATGATCTACAAGGAAAACGTCTTGACGCAGAATAGGTAACCAAAGTCCTGGCAATAATTCTGTCCTGCCTTCCAACATTAATCAGTTTTAAAGATGATTTTGAATGAAGACATTAAATCGATGACAGATACATGTCCTGCTGTGTTTAACAGGAACCTTAAACGGGCGTGGACTTGTATCATAAAGTTCGAGATACACACCCACACACACGTAAACGCACGCATTCAGACACACACACATACACACACACACACACACACACACACACGGATACATATAATGAGAGAAAGGCAGAGGGAAAATGTATACAGTACGACATTTATAAAATATTGTGAAGTTTGACTTTCTCCAGAAAACAAATGAACTGTTCAGGGTTTGTAGGAAACTCCTAGCGCTTGTGGAAGATGGCTAGTTATGGTTAAAATATATAGTGTTAAATACTTTTGCTCTTAAAGGAGTTAAGTGGTTGACCTGTATTATCTGTATCAATGTGGTTTATATATTCCTCTATTAAAGGTTAAGCAGAGAAAACATGTTTACTATAATATGCTTGAGCTAAATGGTAAATCTAATTGTATTTATTATTTATTTCTATTGATCTTTGTTGTAATATATTTAGTACTCACCTTTTATCATTGAATTACTGATCACATTGATTGCTCATTTTTGAAAATATAAAGTTACACTTATTAGTGTAAATATACATAAATGATATTGGTGACGTATTATAAACATTATGTAAATTACGTCCCTGTTGTATTTGAAACCTGGCACGTTTGATTATGTTGGATTAGTATTATTTATTTATTGTGTAGCAAATTTGTGGTGATGAACTAATATTAAGTGTAGTCTAATTTCAAACGAGATTGGAATTTAAAATGTCTAGAGCCTACAGTGAAATATAGCCCAGTAATTACTGCGGAACGACCAAAGAGCAAGCCTTCGCTTTCTTCACTTCTTTATTAAATGTTCATATTAATATCAGATAAAGCAGTTCGTTATAATTTAACCCTATTTCCATTCCATTTACCGGTTTATCAAGAAATAACATAAAAAAGTAAATTTGAATTTAAAATGTTTCCAAAGAAAAATAAAATTAAAAATGGAAAAAAGTCATTCTGAATTTGTGTCAAAAAACAACGTCTATCCACATGTGCATGTCCAGGTAAACAGAGCCGTATAAACAGATTTGCCTCTAACTTTGCGACTACAACTTTTTTTGAGTCAACAACGATGAAGAGAGTGAGGGGGCGGAACCCCGCTGAGCTTATGCGCTGAAAGACAGCCAATCGCTTCGTTCTCTTAACTGCCAGTCACCAAAATCTGTCCAATACCCGCAGTGCCATTTCTAAACTGTATTCCCCACTGTGTCCTCCAACTGTTGTATGTTCTGCCAATCGCTTGAGGACAGAGTGGGAAAAGGAGCAAGCAGAGTTAGAGGCAGGACAAAAGAAGTTATATAGACGGCTTTATACGTATATTTTAATGTTTTAAAAGGCGTGTAGTGGAAAAAAAAACAATAGTAGCGAGTGTGGACATGACATCGTAGTTATGGAGCCCCCTTTGAGCAAGAGGAATTCGGCGATAAGATTAGCGGATTTGGCAGCGACTCAACCCCTTCCTCATCAGAATATGACAGGCTTCCCGGGGATAGGGGGGCATCACCCTCACTCCCACCATGCCCACCTCCACCCTGGGGAGATGGGCAGCGACCCTGGAGTGGCTCTCACTCCATTCGGACCCGAGCACATGGCACAGACAAATGCTCTCAAACTTAGTCCATCTCAGCACATTCAAAGCCACCCTGAAGCCCAGACCGCGGCATCTTTCACTTCTTCTCAGACCACAGTTGGTTTCCCCGTGGCTCACCCCCACTCAGGCTACACAACCAGCAGGGACTTCATCCTCAGGAGAGAGCTCTCAGCCTCTGCTATGCATGCACTTGGCGACCAACATAGTTCCGCCTCCTCCCCTCATCACCATGGCATGTTCATTTCCCCAACAGGTGCTTATGGGCACACGGAAGGTGGTGCCCATCCACTTTTTACTGGACTTCACGACCAAGCGGCCCCAGGTGCCCATCACCATGCTCTCAACGGACAGATGCGTCTGGGTCTACCGGGGGACATCTATGGCAGGCCAGAACATTTCGGCCACAGGCCCGAGCACTATGGACCTTCTTCACTCCACAGCTACAACTCCATGAACTTAAATGTGAACATCGCTTCAGCTCCTCATGGAGCCACGGGGGCGTTTTTGAGATACATGAGGCAGCCCATCAAGCAAGAGTTAATCTGCAAATGGATTGATCAGGAGCAAACGTCAAAGAAGCCATGCTCCAAAACTTTCAGTACCATGCACGAGCTGGTGAACCATGTCACCGTGGAGCACGTCGGGGGACCCGAGCAGAGCAATCACGTCTGCTTCTGGGAGGAATGTCCGCGCGAGGGAAAAGCGTTTAAGGCAAAGTACAAACTGATCAATCACATCCGAGTTCATACGGGAGAGAAACCGTTTCCTTGTCCCTTTCCTGGTTGTGGAAAAGTGTTCGCCCGCTCGGAAAACCTTAAGATTCACAAGAGGACTCACACAGGTCAGTAAAACACAAATAAATTACTTGAGCGCGGAAAAAAGATTGTTTGGGAAGCTAGCGATAGCTATTTGTATTTCGCAAATAAAGTCCGTGTTGTTGTCCTGAGTTTAGGAGTGTGCTGAATAGTAAGTAGTCTGCGTTTATCGCATGTAGTAAGGGTCGAGGCTTAAACCAGTTACCCATTCGTCATAAACAAACCTTTTCTTTCGTGTTATATTTTATATTTTTAGAGTGAACCTATGAAGTAGAGGCGGTGAAAATATACAGTGCGTTTCTTCATACAAGAATATATATTCTAAACACGATCGTGGTGCAGTAGTTTGTGGTTTTTCTAGCCGAGCAGGCTGTTTTTGTACGGAATCATTTGTATTCCCCCAGTACACGATATAACTGTGCCTCGCATTTTGGAATGCAACTCGAGTTTCTCAACAATCTTGTACTTTGATGCATTAATTAACAACACATGGAGAAAAACTGCATTTTAAACGAAGGTGAACGGTTGAAGTTCGAAGTAGTTTTAACATTTACGTGTAACACATGCATAGAAGTCACAAATACACCAGGCGAACTGTTTTCAGTTTTGTATTTAACTAAGGCTGTAACGTGGGACGTGGTTAAGGAAGGTTGTGTTTTCGGCCCCCAGCCTGTGTCAGTGCAGGCCAGATATACTAGTGTTCGCCAAACGTTGCCCGTGATGTCAGTCTCGTAGCCCATTTATAGGTCCTCTTTAGCCAAGCAGTATTGTGCAGAAGTCACTCTGTTCCCTTTATTTTGGCTCCTTTGCTAGCCTTTCCATGATGCTCTTTTTATGAACTCTTTCTAAAGACGACAGGCTTACTTCGCCACTGTGTTTTCTTTACACTTGGTGTGGGGAAGGAAACAAACTTCGGAAATATGTGCTTGTTAGATGTATGGTAATATAGTCAAGGCTACATCATAGTATCCTAACGGGAATGAAGGCCCGCTGAACCGCCATGTTAAACGAGGATGGAGTTTACTGGTAATAACACGCATTGTAATCTAAACACGAATCGTATAAAGTATGTGTGGGGTTAATAAGAAGACGTTAGACTATTGTTTATGTGGACCTTAGAAAAGTGTGAGAGAGAGATTTGTTCTGTTCTTCATCTTCTCTACCCTGGGACCACGTGCTGTAACGAGTATTCAGGTGCATATGGGCTGCCATACGAGACCCCAGACTACACGTGCTGTAACGAGTATTCAAGTGCATATGGGCTGCCATACGAGTCCCCAGACTACACGTGAAACGCAAAAAAAAAATATCCAAAATGTATCCAATGCTAATTATGTATCCTAGTAATATTTTGAAGCTTGTGGTTTATGTTTCATGCGGTTTAAATCATTACCCTGCTGATTTAACTACAGTTGAAGTTTAGCTCAACATTACTGACCGTGCTGATATTTACATGGAAAAAAAAATCTGTTTCTCGTAAGCCCACGTTAGTCACCGTCATAATACAAAGTAATGTGACTCACATGTCATAGCTCATGTGATGCGTTAGTGCGTATTCAGTTGGCTACTGTAGTCTGTAGAAATGTGGGCAGCATATGGGCCTTCAATTTAAATAAATAATTACTGAACATCTACTAATTGCTATTCTTATTTCAAAACATCATTCCCTGATTACTGAAATACAGTATTACCATATACCCAAGGGATAACTAATCAATTAGCGTGATATTTGTATTTTTTTCTTTTGCAGGCGAGAAGCCCTTCAAATGTGAGTTTGATGGTTGTGACAGAAAATTTGCCAACAGCAGTGACAGGAAGAAGCACTCTCACGTCCACACGAGCGATAAACCTTACTACTGTAAAGTCCGAGGCTGCGACAAGTCGTACACACACCCCAGCTCTTTACGGAAGCACATGAAAGTGCACTGCAAGTCCCCCCCACCTCCCTCGGCCAATTCGGGAACCGCGTACCATTCATCGTCCGCTACGCTCGGTGATACCCTCTCACCGACCTCCGAGCCCCACAGGAGCCGCTCGACGAACCTTTCCCCGCAGGTCACCAATCTCAATGAGTGGTACGTGTGTCAAGGGAGCGCTGTTCCCAACAACCTGCACACACCTTCCAGCGACGTGCCAACATCAGAATCTGACGACGAGGACTCTTTCAGACATTCAGACCCAAGGACAATGCTCTGATGTGAACACGCAAGGAATATATTCTGTTGCCCACTGTTTTTCTTATAAATGTGCTTGATACACAGTAGCCTATTCCTAAGTGTTCCAGGCTGGTGGAAGGACACGAAACAGCGACGCGGGTGTCAGACGGCGAAGAGCATCTGTCCTCAATAGCTAGCCTTTGCCCCTAGGATATGCATAATGCTTTTATGTCAAACGTGTTCTCCACACGGCATTACATTTTGAACAACACATTCATAGCTGAGCGTAACTACTGCAACTAAGTGGACTTGACGCTTTGGATTACAAAGATTTAACGTCAGAGAGTTAACAGAGTGAGGCCTGTTTGAAAGTCAGAATCATTTCATCAACAAAACATGGGATAATTTGAAATGTTGATCATGAAATGCAAGATAGGTTCTGCATTCCCAGTTCAGTCTTAGTTGATTAAGTCATTTCCAGTCAATTATGTGACATCAGCATTGTTTGTATGAAACAATAACAATTAATTGATGTGTTTGTATCGATGAGTCAACGGTTTTATATAGCTTACCTTCCCCCAAGAGGTCTTTTATAGTGATGTACTGACGTCGAATGTCTGAGGGACAACTGTTCTTTACCAAGTGTTATGTAAACATTCCAAATGTTTTGCAGTGAGAATCATTTCCAAGTAGGCCTATCAATTGTATCATGTCAGTGTCAAGGGAAATTTGTTTATTCTAAATATGTTTGAGTACTTGTTTATACAATAACTGTGGTCGGGGCGATTTTGTGATATTTAAGGACTATTTAAAAATATATTTTATGCAAAAAGCCAATGTAACTCTAATTTAAGAGTACGAATATGTCCTTCGAGACCCTAAATAATGTAAAATTGACAGGCCTGTCCCTGACGGATTTGTAAAAAGGCTAATAGTATTGATGCTTGTGAATGTTGTGGTAATGTCCCAACGAGTTTTGTAAATTGTAATTTATTTGCTGGTATTAATGTTGGTCTGAAATTACAGATACACCAAAGAATAATATGATTAATTTTGGTGAAATTTAGTGATTTTTATCGTGTTCTGTAAAAGCTTTTACTTGAATAGACTGTGTAATGTGAAATGTCCCTCGCATGCCCTGTGTAGTAACTGTGTCTTTCTGTTGAGGTGCATGGTGGCGTTGGCGTTGTGGTGGGGGAAACGTGAAGAGGATTGTGGAGATCTTTAATGTTTGTGACGAAATTGATATGTATAAATTTATGGACTTGAATAAAAAACAGGACATGTATGTTTTTCTTTTTGTCAGACATTCAGTTCAATATGTATGCGTCTCTTATTTAAAGCCATACAAACACGTTAAGTTGTTTCTGCTAATATTCTTAAACGATGCATTAAACACTGATCATTGTTACAGCTATAAATATGCTATAACCACGAGAATACAGTCTATTATTTTAAAAGCAAAAAGCATCTTGTTAGACTATTTATTTGTTATAGTTTATAAGACACGTTGCGTTATGTAAGCATTAAAGACACTGGAGAGTAGGTTGCTTAATCTGCACAAATTACAGGAGCAACGTAAATGTTTGTTAAGTAAAATTTGTTCTTAAGTAATTATCTATTCTTCTTTACTAATAGGAAAGCCAATAGCAGATCAGTAGCGCCGCTTATAAAAGCCGAGCAACACAGTCACCAACACACGAATCAGTCATGGGGTATATAAAACATAAAAGATTTCTTACAAGAAAGAGAATTTTTCATTGTGAATATGAACCCCCTCCGCTAGTTATTCCGTAAACCGCGCAACCACACTTTCAAAGTGCCCCTTGTCCAGAGTACAGAATCAAAATTGACCAACGCAAGTCCTGCATCACTTCAAAGCGATCCGCGTCAGAGCGGAAAGTCGGCCCGCTTTGACAGTCTTCATGGTGCGTTAGGATTTCTATGGCGATTGGCAACTGAGACGCTAACATTTGAATATGTCTTGTAGGAAAACCTCTAAACTGGGTATAAATGGGTGCTCATCAAAGAGAGCAGCTTCTCCCACGAATCCTGATATGGGTTGCAATCCTCGTGTATTGCGTTTCCTCTTAAATGTGACTAAAGACAAAAGAAACATGATCATTTTATTTGTGTTTATAAAGTGCTGGTTCTTGTAAGCTACTTTATTCATGTATGAGCTGAACTACAGAATGACGGAGTGATTTGTACTGTATCCCAGATAGGCCTGTATTATTTATTGCAGGTGGACAGAAAGAAAATGTCACATTCGCCTTTACTATTCAGCACGCTAACGAGACGGTGCCTTAGTTTAGTGCAGCAGAAGGTGCACTAACGCCCGTTGCCTTTACGCACGTGTTTTATAACCGGTGCGAAGTTCAAGTGCACCTTAAAAACTCCTGCCTCCTTCGTGCATACTCGTAGCACATTCGACGAAACACGGAAGCGCCAAAGCAAGCCGGTTCAGCTACAGACACTCTATTAAGATACAGTTTCGCTGACCTTGGTTTCATGCCACGTTAGCGTAGTCAATTTGCATTTCATCAGAACCTCTCATATTTTGTTCCCAAACCTTTTAAATCCCAGGGGTATATTCAGGTTTAATTTGAAACAAGCGCCGGCGCGCTACTCATCTTTTGTCCACAAACTATTATTTGCCAAGTAAAAGAATGGTCTTTTATTTATTTAAAAACAAGTGCCCTGTGAATGGGGCAAAATAAACACGATGAAAAATAATCAAAGAGATAGTTCGCTCGGTGTGAAAGGGGGGAACTTCATAAAAGAGCTGAAGCAGTCACAGTTGAATGAGAGACGCTTTGAAGTAGAACTTATTATCTGAGGAATACTTTTCGGTTGTCCTAACGACGCTATTGAATCGAAAAGCTACTCCTTTGTCAACGATTTGTTCGCCTTTAGTGGCATGCCCGTGGAAATCACTTACATGGACTACCTTAACATGCAGCCTGCAAATCAGTAACTCTGCGAGTCAGACTTGTAGACGCCACTTTTCAAAAGACAAAGCAGAAGTCACTGTGAAAACTCAGCAAGATCTCTCCCATCTTGCCTTTATTAGACAGAATAATCACATCAGAGGAGCCTGTTTACTGCAGTCTAGTCAGATTTCACACCGTCTCTTTCACATTACATTTAACATGGATTCAAAGCAACATTTTGCACTTTTTAAAACCAGAATATAGGGGTAATTCCAACTCAAACGTCGGGTCCTTACGCTGTACCACGTCATTAATTAATTCGACGAAAAAAGCGTTTTACATACATTTACGTGCAAGAAACCAAAACAGACACAATGATAAAACATATAGCTTTCAAGCTTGTAGACTATAACCTTTTACTTTTTCAATTTAAATTAATGGAAGTAAATATCCAATCATTTTCATTTTTATCAGTAAGCAAATTCTTCCAATTAAAGGCATCCATTTGCGTTTTATCTTTAGACAAGAGGCCCGTAGTTTAATTAGGGAGTAAAGGAAATGTGAAGATGAAGAAATCACGAGACCTATGCGTCATAGAGGAACAAACTATCATTTGCTTTCAGTCTTTTTTAACGGTTTTTCATGATCAGGTCCATTTTAAGGAAGTTTTAAAAATGATATTTAAAATTGCACCTGGTATATTTTTGCTCATACAAAATGTAAAATATTTCAATATCCCAAAAGGTGGGCCTACTTATTTTTGCATTTCATCTCTGTTTTATGTCCTACACTTTCGACTATTTGTGCAGATACGCTATCATGCAACAGCGTATGCATGATACTCTGGTAGATTAATGTTTAAAATCACCAAACGTAACGGTCTTAAATTCTTATCATTGCATTATTTGCCCGATGCGTTTGGATGAATGTGGTAGGCAACTTATTTTCATTATATCTCATAATTCTAATTTCAAATTTTAAAAAGCGTACTCAGAATAGGCTACTAGATTCACTCTTTGATTTACTGCTTTATTCTCTAAAGGGAAGCTTAAGAAAACTGGACACATATGCACTATCCAGGCATCCTGCCAAACTCTTCCAAGCACCCTACCTGCCGACTATCTAAGTTTCCTGAATAAGTGAGAAAACACAATCCAGTTGCAGCTGTAGTCTACATGTTATCTCTCTGGTCAGCTTCGAGCATTCATTAAAAAAACTGTTCCGAATCGAAAGCCTTTAATAGGATGTAACGTCGTCTGAACACAGTACACTGTGAGTATACTTACGAGATTGTCTCTTTAAAAATCCAAGCGGATTTTTTTTTTATTCAAAACGTGTTTTTAACTGTGGCGATTGTTTGTCTACGTGTCCTGTGTTCCGTCCCTTTTCAGGAGGTGATGGTAACTATATGAGATAGCTGGAGAAGTTTCGAGTCGAACGTGTTGTTGGCTGTTTGGACTGAGAGCTCAGTGAACGGCGCGTTCTCTGTGAGCCTATTTGGGCAGCTGTGAATTCACCTATTAGCCCCGATGTCTTTCCGAAAAGATTGGTAGAGTTAAACATCTGACAATGGGCACTCCGGGGTGCCTCTCGTCTGACCTATACCCAGTTTTTAATAGTTTCATAGGAACTTCATTAAATCAATTACTCAGTGGGAACATCATAATTTATTTGTAATTAACTCTGAGAAGTTTGAACTACTAACATTTGTATGGATTTATTCGCCTGTTGAATGTTAGAAACTCAGATACCTGCGTCTACTGTTTAACCATCAGCCTGTAAAGAGCCTCGCGTGCACGCACACAGCGGAGTTGTTTCGTTAAGACAAGTTTAAGGTTCGACGCTGTTCTTGCACCCTTGAGAGAGACTCTCATTAGTGAGGTATGCACCATGCTCGGTGTGGCCAAGACAGAAAATATGTCTTGAGGTTTGCTGTGAAAATAATGCCAAACCTAAAATAGAAAACATTAATCAAGTCAACAGACTGGAAAACAATTGCGTTAAAACATATTTTTATAATTGCTAATGCAACTGCAATCAAGACCTTAGTATTAAGAGTAGTAAGAGTTTTTAGGGTAAGAAATATCAAAAACACCTGAATGTAAAGATGTATATGAAAATGCCACGTTTCAAAGCTGTGTAATAATGCATAAACGCTTGATTTAACTAATGTTTACAAAATAAAGCTGCATCCCGTTAGACATCTCAAATCCTGTTTCTGTAATCTCAGTGGTGTAGTGCTTCAGTTCTAATGGCTGATACAACTATGAATCTGTGCATAATATGAAAGGTTTCTGCTCAGTGTTTGGTCATGCTTCTCCAAAAACTGACATTATTTTAAAAGCCCTGTCTTCCTGGAACATGCAAATGTTAAGAAAGCATTCAACAGAGAGTTAAATCTTTTTTTTTTTTGCTTGAATACAGGTTTGGGACATGCATAATACATATCAAGAGCCAATTCATTCGAGACCTCATATCTAAATGAAATACTGTACACTGTAAATATACTGATTTATGTTGCAGTTAAAGTGCGGACACCTTTTAACATATAGGAACAAGAAACTGCATACCGACTTCTCTGCATCTCAATGTCTTCTCAAGTTGCACCATGGCTTGGCTCTCTTGGCCAAAGCACTTTAATACTGAAAACATATGAATCATCTTGCATGTCTCCTGGAAAAAAGCAGACATGATATCTGGCCTCCCCACAACATCTGTGGACCTACAAACTTGGTGCGCGTCCAAATGTGGGATCCACAGGACTGGGAGACTTTCCAAAGCACGGGGTGAGGAGAGCAAGGTCGTCCACGGACAAGAGCTGGAGCCAGCCCCCTCGTACCTGGCCTGTCCAGCACAGAGAGCATACGGCCGAAACCTCGGAGCAGAGCGAACGCCTCACCACTTGCCTTGTGTTTGACAGGGTCTGCTTAAAAGGCTCTAAATGCAGGGATGCACTTCCAATAGAAGCATGTTCCATCCAGGTGGTAAACGCTCTGCGGCGTTTGTGCAGCCTTATCCTGGGAAAGGACAGCGTTTTAAAACATGTCGCGTGTTCCAGGAGCCATATTGCATTTCCACTGTGCTATGCTCGAACTGCATTGTGAAAATGTAACGTAGTTTAAAACTATGCTGATGTCACAGGTAAAAGATATTATTAGTCTGTTGATGGGTACCAGACCTCAGTATTTCCCTATCAGTGGTTTGTTTATGTATGATGCATACAGACAATTTCTGTTTATAGAAGTACTACACTCATGGATCATGTTTACATAATGCATGTAAGAGCCAGTAATAATCTTGTAATTACATTTCAGATGACACTTAATTGTGTTATTCTGTAAAGTTTCTTTGCATTCACTGCAAAGTTTTGTTCAAACACATTGGAGGCCAAAGGCAGAACTATAGTTACTGTTAGATGGACACTGGGATTTACTTTGGAATCACTATAATTTGCTTTCTTCAGTATTCAGTTCAATATTTCATAAAAGTTTATTCACTGTGGCCAGTGAATAAAAGAGAAGAAAAAGATGAAGGTGATGATGAAGAACATACGAACACAGTTGACCGCTTCTTTCCCCAGATAATAATCCTAACATAATCTACTGGCTTTCACAATCTACTGTTTTAACTATAGCTGGTGAAAGGCCTCTTTCTCAGAAACTCTCATGTACACCACACCAGTGCTTCTGAATGCAGCTGTAACACCTCTTACAGAGGAAAAGGTCAAGATTCAGTGTGGAGAATTCATTCCTGCACAGCTAGACCACCATAAAGAACACACACACACACACACACACACTGGAGAAAGAAAGGGGGGGTAACTACAAAAACAGGTAGAAGGAAAAAAATGAAAATCGTCATGAGACGGAACAGACACAGTTAGGAGTCCTAATGAAGCCTGAATCATTTGCATACAGGTTCCTTTTCTACTCCAAGTGCTGTGACTCAGTCAGAGTGCTGTGACTCAGTCAGAGTGCTGTTTGCTTTGTGTACTGCCAGTTTGCAGTATACCACCCTTAAACATTCAGATCCCAGATTCTCTTAATCCCAGCATGGTAATCCCAGCATCTCACACACGAGCCCATAACCTGAGCACAGCACCTCTCTAGCCACGTGTCTCTGCCCCTTCGCTATGGTGGCTGTTCTTAACTACTGCAGGCTGCTTTGCTTTCTCTGTCCCCAGCTGACCTTGAAACAACCATTAGATATGGCTTTGAATCACTGTAAACATCTAACCAACTAGGCCTCAGGGTCCCTCTGTGCTGTTGATGGCTTGTTTTCATACCTGTGTCGTGGCATTTTGAACAGGTAATGCAAGTACTGTAGACCATATCTCCGTAGTTCCATGCTTCTTTACCAACACTGCAGGAGTGAATCAGAGTGTTGCATAGTTGGGATTTCATACTGAATTTGTTTTCCTAAGTGCAGCCAGTCAGTCCACACAAGCTGATCTGAACCTATTGGACATTCAATCTCTATATGATTTCTGGTTTTCATGCGCAAACTATTGATTGATTAAGCAGATATTATTAGATATCAATACTAGTTATACTTTGGCAGATACATGTAATGACTTGACATACACTGACATTATAGTTATGATGTTTTTATTATGAAAGATTACAGGACTAATCTTTCACAGCATCTCCCATTAGCCTCAAGCAGGATTACTAACACCTCATCGCTAAAGTCATAGAAATTGGCGTCTAGAAGAAATTTTTTTTTCTTTAGTCAAAGTACCATTATTACTAACCAGTAACATATTCTGACATTGAACTACTTTTGTAATAAAGCTGAAAAACTGCAACACAGTGAAATGAGACAATCAATATTCATTGTTGGCCACAAGACTCCTCTAATTCCTGTAGAATATCTGGAAGGGAGGCATAAACGAAGTCACTTGCCAAGCCCTCATATAAAGAAAAGCAATGATGGAACCGGACTGGTGAAGAAACAGTCCCAGTGGAGACTTTACACTGGTCTGTCCCAGTCACAAGACAAATTGTATAATTAGGCTGAACTCTTAGGGGAAAGCCACCTTTGGCCCTTCCTTGACATTTGCAATGGTAAATGACAGAAAGTCTCACTAAAATAACGGTGCAAATTAATCTTGGTCACATATAATAATCTCTAAAACTATTAATTGCATTTTTAGACATGTCCTTCTGTGCATTTATCTACGTATTTGATTAATTGTTCATTAATTAATTTATTTTTACATAGCATAAATTTTGATCATCAAAATAATCACACTTTAAAGCTCTAGGCTATATAAAAACTATATATTGAAAACAATTCAATTAAACATTAAGAAATAATGAAACACTAAATTAATATTGAAAACGGCCATTAATCACATTTTCACGAGGTAACATAACACGTTAGTGCTTCTTTGTGCTGGTTGTAATGTCAGGCGTTATTAATTTATGTGGAACAGAACCATTACGTGTCAGGGGATATTTGCATCTCCGCTCGACATGGGCGATTTGGTCCTGATGCGAGACAGGTCCCCATGCATCGCTCAAGTTCGCTTCAACCTGAACTGCAGTGTAACAACAACAACGCCCTCGTGCTCGGCTTTCTTTCACGACTGCCCGCTCGTGACCACCGTTGTCAAAATGCGCGTTGTGAGGTGTAATGGGGTTGGGGGTGGGAACGGGATAGGGGGAGCAGAGTTTGGGCTCGTGACTGTTGTAGCGAGGGTTAAGCCACCTCTCCTACCACGCGGTTCCCAGCGGAACGCTCATTACCCTGGCACCAGCAGCCCCCAGCTGTGCACGGATCCTTACCTGAGCATCCCTCTTCCAACACGCCGACATAAGCACGTCCACTACCCAAGTGTAACAGCGCGGCGCGAACTTAAGCCAATCGCTGTTACAGATAACAACAGAAACGGACGCCAAACGCCAACTTACATGTGGTTAATGATACGTTTAAATGGCGATGTGGTTGAAGTCGAGTCAATAACTGAATACATTTCTGCGGAGTCGTTAGTCATTGTTTGCATAATTGGAGCATTCTCCGTCAAACAACTTAGGCATTTTGAAGCACGATGGACGGGATCTGCTCTTCCGTGTTGAACAGTGCCAGAGACGTGCTGCAAAAAGTTATGACACTGACATGCAGCGTATCCACTCAAAAAGAGACTCGGATTGCTTCCCTATTGTTCTGCGACTGTGAACAGTTCCTTTCAGAGAGACCGAGAGACCTTAAGAAATTTACAATTGAACACAAAAGTTACAAATCACGTAATAGATAAGATATTCAAACAGGCTCTTTTACAACCTGTAAATCACTGTCTTGTAATTTACATATTACTTGAACTCTGGCGATTAAAAAACGTCTTAATTATATGAAAACAAACAATAGCAGCTCAATAAACTGACTAAAACAAGAAACACAAAATAATTGACATTTTCGTAAATGTTTTAACAAAGGGGAAGTATCAAATCGGCTCGCATTTGTGTAATCCGGATGCTTTTTGTGTAACATATTTTGGTTTGAATGACTCTTCTTATAGGGTCTTTTTTCGGCGGAAACTAATGGGAAGTGATGAAGTTGCTGCTAAACTTAACCGCTGCACACTGTGCGAAGAACTTTAGGGGTCAAGTGGTGATTCATTAGGCCTCTCCCCCTTTACTTTGCCTTGTGTGCTTCTCGAATGACATGCCTCACACATTGTGCGGATTCAATTTAATTAAGTGCCATGAATTCATAGTTGCTTTAAAGGCAAGAGGGGGGTTGGTTGAATTTAATGTTTGAATGCCGTCGCTACTGTATAAATCCAAAGAGACTTCAAAATTGATGTAAATGTGATTATTTCAACAGTTAAACGGTAAAGAGGACTAATTATGCCAGGTTCCCTAGACTAGAGTAGCATTACAAACTGTCGAATACTGTTCATGTTTGATTCTAAACGTAAAATATGTGTATAATTAATAAAAAAAATCGAAATTTTCGCCAAAATAAAACAGGAACATCAACACAAACTGTATTCAAATTAAACATTTTCCAGTTAGACAGAGTCTAAGGAAATCTTAAGATCATCGACAATACCACATTTCTCAAGGGCGACGGCTACTGCTGCGCCCCTCCGAACAGAGCTGAAATCGTCTTCTTTAAATGAGACGAAGCAGACGAGGGTAATCGTCACATTAACTAAGAATTATTTTGAACAAATTAAGTTATTTTTTAGACGTATTCGTTAGTCTAGCCTTCGTGCATTAATATTATTATTGTACTATTATTTTCATAAGTGCGTTATTGACTTTTATAAAGTTTTTTTTAAGTAGTTCGTCTCTTAATTTATTGCAAAAGCCCAATCAAATTTAAGAGATCGATATATTTAAAAATTTATAATCCGGGCATGTGCGCTAGTAGCAAATAATCGATTGGTTGAGTTAAGTACTCATAAGATAAAAACATTAATATGCTTAATAAAAATAGAGAGAAAGTCTGCTGTTTGTTTTAAGTAAAAGGTCATGTGCTTGATACAAGACATTTCCTAAAGTTCAGGTATTTGAGAAAATTATTTACACAGATTTTCGGAGATGATTATGTTTTCTGCAATTGAGACATTGTACTTCAAACAACAGAACTTGGAGCAAACCGCCCTTTGTTGAGATTGATTTATATAAATAATGCATAATTACATAATTTGTCGAAAGTCCGCACAATTAAAATGGAAAAAACAATGAGCATAAAAATCTGCTTGTACAAATATTAATAAATTAACGTTTAAAGGCAGAGGGATGTGCAATATTTATAACAATATCTATGCTGGAAGGTCACTGCACGAGAAAATCACCGATTTCTTCAGAAGTGGAATTTTTAAAGAGGAATATTAACAAAAACTGTTAACCACATAAAAAATGCACAACCCGAAGATTGTTAAAGGACATTAGTTTTTGAGCAATTTAAACAGCAATTGAAACTAAAATATAAAATAAGTACTGAAAAAAGTTTATTTTTCAGAAAGAGACGTTAAATCAAACTAATCTCTCGATAAATGTAAGAGGCAAAGTGTTTTTGAGAGCTGCCCTAAAGCGCAAGCTACTCGCCACAGAACTCCCTCTGGCATTACGTGCTGGTGATACGGGGAATGAACACAGGTAATGTTTTGCGAATAATTTGTACCCTCAAACAATTCGGCCGCCACTGTGTTGCATATTGCAACTTGCATGCGCAGGGAGTCGCAAAATAGTGACTTATATGGATGGCAGGGACAGAAGCGCAGAAGAAATAGTCGAATACTGCGACTCGAGTTACCTTTCTGAGAATGGAGAAGCGTGCTGATAGAATCTGAAATATAAAGTGGCGTGCTGGCGCGCGTGCCTGTGCTGATTCACGAGTAAGGTAGTAATAAACACATGCCAAAGATCATAGGATACTTAGTTAAGTCAGAAGGGTGTATGTAATTTGTAGATCTAATGGCAATGGAGGCGATGTATACCTTTCTAGAATATGTCATGATGAGAAGCATTAGCGCTGCCGAGGTGAGAAAATTTTGATTTTAATATTCTCTTCAAGCGGAGGATATAACTTAAACTTTGCCCTATGTGCCCTTTAGGTATTGTAATTTTATAATAGTTTTCAAAATTATATAATAAAGT
>JAOXYF010000024.1:7424992-7439992 GCA_028565775.1 Sternarchorhynchus goeldii
ACCAAACACATATATATATACCAAACACAAAAGGGCTGTGTGTATATATATATATATATATATATATATATATATATATACAGCCCTTTTGTGTTTGGTTTTCTCTTACACTCCTGTAATTGATTTTTCAGTCATTGGTTGCATTTGACCGTGTGTGAACACACCCCTCCTCTACCACCACACCTCTCCCAGCCTGCTGAAGGCTGAATCCCTCACCTCTCCCCTATTCATGCAAACAACATCTGTCCAGAGTCTAATCTACACGGGGCTTCCGCACCGCTGGTGGTGCCTGGGCCCCGCGGGCACCGTGCGGCGGGCGCGGGCGGGCACGGGCGGGCGCCCGTCGTTCCGTGGCTTATGGCCTTCCGGAGAACAAATCCACAGAGGTGATGCGCGAGAAAGCCGCTAGCTCCATCTGCCAGCCTCGATCCCGGCTTAGTCCTCGGAAATGAGGTGGACGTCCACGTGCCCGTAAGTTCGGCGTGGAGCGCGTGAGCGACGTGTCTAAGGTCGGGGTGTGGGGAAGCTCTCCCACGCTAGGCGCAGGTGGCCCTCCTCTTTCCTCCTGTGTTTGTTTGTTGCGAACAGGCAGAGGGCTCTGGGGCGCAGTGCGGCACCACGCTTACTCCTCCTTCGGCTACGGCTACGGGAAAAAAAAAAAGAACTACAGGGCAAGCAAAGGCGGTTGAGGGTGACACAGGCATAGAGTTCAATGTAAATAAACCAGAGCATCTTGGCAAGGGTGTTCTTCGCTGTTGGGCAGGGACTGGGAGATGGAGGAGCAGGGGTGGGTGGAGAGCGGTGTGCGTACTGCTCCTCTCTGCTCCCAAAGGAGCTGGCCTGTTGGATCAACAGCCTAAAGAGGAGGCTCAGAGCGTGCGTTTGCGACACCCATCCCAGAAAGGACTGGCAGGGGGTAGTTCCCTCACATCAACAAAATATGCCCCCTTCCCTGTACTGCCACCTGTTCAGGAGCTGCTTACTCTGAGCCAGCTAGTGACAGAGCCAGCACAGGGGGCGTGCCGGTCCCTCTGGCCGAGCTGCTATTGGCTGGCCACAGCGCATCATTAATGCCCCCCAAAACCAGCAAGCCAATTGCAGGGTGCCATCTGGTGTGAGGCTGTTTCATTGGGGCGTTTTGCTGTAGCAGAAAGCCCTCTGTAAGATGAGGTTCAAAGTCCCAATAAGACGAACCACATTTGGCAGTTTAGTTTATTTTTTTGTGGGTGGGGGTGGTGATGTGAATTGTGGGATCACAATTTGTTCACAGTTAATTCTGCACAATAATGTCAGGAGGGACATACGTTTCCATGTATATGTGGTATTTTAGGGCTTTAGATTTTCAAGTTTATTTTGAAAGACAAAATATGCAAATAGTGAATATAGTGAACCTTTTACTACGGGCTGTAATGTAGAAACATATCTACAAAAAAATACTGAAAAAAGAAAAAAAACAAATAATATTTAACAATTTAATAAAAGATTTAATATTCCCTGTGTTCCAAAAAATACACTTTTTGTGTATGAAAAAAGGCGTTTTATAAAGTGCATAGTGAAACATCACATCTTAAATACACGCATGGCTGTCATTACTGAAAGGATGTCACTCCAGTTCCATGTTCATGTCCCTACACACACACACACACACACACTCCCTTAAATGGAGGGTGTAAATTTGTAAACAGTGTCTGCTGTTTGTCTCCTCAAAGGGGGTGGGAGTGGGGGTGGGAGGGCTCAAAAGCCAGCTCAAGGTGAAAGGGTGTGGGTGGGTACTGCCCGGTGGGTGTGGGTGGGTACTGCCCGGCGGGTATGGGTGGGTAACGTTGCTCTGTTCTGGCAGGGCAGAGTCAGTTCCTGTGCCACCTCCCCTTCAACTGTGCTCAGGGTGTAAAGAGATTCCACCCCAAACCTGTACCGGGCTTCATTCTGCAGGGCCGAGCGCTCCACTCTTACTGAACTCCAACCGCTGCACTCCAGAGCGTCGCCCATCCCACTCACTAAAGCCTGCTTAACCCCAGTCCCTGGGCTGCATCCAGAACCTAAGCAACGTGCACCGAACCAGGCAATATCAGGAAAATACTGTCAGCTCAACCACTAATGTGCAGGCTTTTATTTAGATGTGTGTTATTTCTTGGTTTACCCATAGCCACATGTCAAGCAATAACAAAATAACAGCCTTAAATGACTGTCACTGGAGGTTTAATATGTGGTTCTCATAGAGGGACTAAAGTTAGAAGCAGAGCAGAAAGGCGCAAGAGGAATGTGGCAATGCTGTGCGGAATATGGGAATGCTGTGCGGAATGTGGGAATGCGGTGTGGAATGTGGGAATGCGGTGCGGAATGTGGCAATGCGGTGCGGAATGTGGCAATGCTGTGCAGAATGTGGGAATGCTGTGAGACAAAGGCCAAGCACTCCGGAGGAATGGCTGTGCAGCTGTAAACAGATATGAGCAGGAGGACACTGTGTGTTCTGCAAACAGCAATTACATATTCATTAGCACAGGTTCAGAGGAGAGCTGCCTGGGGCCTCCTGTGACCAGTTACGCACTCACCACGACTCCACACACGCATGTTGCCTGGCTACAGACCCACACATCGCACAGCCACAAACATACGCGTGAACTTGGGCACACGAGCATTAGTGCGCACGTAATCACACACACACACACATTCACACACACACACACACACACACACACACACACACACACACACACACACACACACACACACACACACACACGCGTATTAAGGAATACAGCAAGATAAATGCACATAATCTCACAGAACAAAGGTATACACATGCACGTGTGTTCACGGATGTGAACACACACAAACAAACAAAAAACACACCAAACACTTCATATAATTGTACGAGGTAGTCAAAGACGACAAATCAAAAACAAAATCAGTCTTCAGTTATCAAACTAAAAGGACGGTAGTCCATTCAACTACCGTCGTGCCAATGCGAAATACTTAATTTGCACTGAAATAGGGAATCTACCTGTCTTAACAGGAAAGCACGACTAAGATGTAAAATTATGAGGCAGCAAGCTGTCATTGCCTTCTGAAAGAGCCTACGATGGGTCAGCCAACGGTCAGGCTCAGAGCGCCATTCTGAAGGATTCATAAAAACACTAATGAGCTGGAACTCCAGTAAAAATGAGAGAGAGAGAGAGAGAGAGAGAGAGAGCGCACTGGAAAAAGAGGGAGGTAAATAGAGAGAGAGAACGAGAGAGAAGGCCGGGAACTCAAAGGAACAGGCGCGGGAACATGAAGGGCAGCAATGCAGCCTGAGGGAGAAGCACCAGAGCAGCCCAACTACGCTGCAGCAGATGGACCTGTAAAGCACAAATAACTACAGCACGGCCTGTAAAGCACAAATAACTACAGCACGGCCTGTAAAGCACAAATAACTACTGCATGGCCTTTAAAGCACAAATAACTACAGCACGGCCTGTAAAGCACATGTACCTGCAACATGGACTGTAAAGCACAAATAACTGCAGTATGGCCTGTACTGTACATATAACTCCAGCTTGTGTAAAACACACAACTACTACAGTATGGTGTGTAAAGCACATATATTTCTGATAACCCATTAGGAACATCCACATATACACCTCAGTCGGAATACATTACTCCAACGGAGGCCTTTTTCGAACAGTTTTTATCCGCTTGAATGGGGGTGGGTGGGTAATCCTGTAAACAACCCCTTAAACAGAAGAATCACAACCAGGTCAATGCCTGCCTTTGACTGGGAACGTTCGAGTACGTTCTGTTCGTGCGCGTTTGTCTCAGAAAGAGAGTTTATAAGGAGTAACATGCAGGAGCCAGGAGCTGGTCTGCAGAGGAGTTTACACTTCAAACTTTAAAAGGCTTAAAAATGGTTGGCAAGATGAATGGCTGTAAAGGCCACTATAATTAACTGTTCAGACTTAATCTATATTAGTAATGAATTCAATCAAACTGGAGAAAAATCTTGGCATGTAAACACAGCCAGTATGGCTGGTAAAACAGGCCCTCTAAGAGCATAAGTAGACTATACTTATATATATATATGTATGTATGCCTGTAAAGTATAACAGTATAGCATGTAAATAATGTATAATAACAGCATATCCTGGAAAGCCTAATAATTGTAATATAACTAGTATGGTGTGCAAAGCATATAAAACTCCTGCCTATAAAGCATGAAAAAAACTACCATGAGTCTGTAAAGCATATTTACCTTCAGGACGGCCAGTAAAACATGGATAACTGATATAAGCATATATAACTACAGTGTAGTTTTTAAAAGATTGATTACAAAAGTACATGCAGCTATAGAATCGTATAATTCAGCACAATAACACAGAGGGCAGTGAAGATGGAGGATCCAGATAGTTTAACTAGACTATCAAGATGTGAGTATAGTGGCACAGCCAGAGAACCGTATGTCCAAATAAATTATAATACTCAGCAATATAAAACTGTGTGTTTGTGTGTGTGTGTGTGTGTGTGTGTACTATAAGAGTATAAACGACTCAGACAGA
The DNA here is from genome assembly GCA_028565775.1 of Sternarchorhynchus goeldii. Taxonomy (NCBI): domain Eukaryota; kingdom Metazoa; phylum Chordata; class Actinopteri; order Gymnotiformes; family Apteronotidae; genus Sternarchorhynchus; species Sternarchorhynchus goeldii. Next base: position 7,429,528 of record JAOXYF010000024.1, read on the forward strand.
ACCACCAGATTACTTGACGGTACTTCTTGAATTATAATTTAAACATGGAAGAGTTTATTACCACAGAAGGACACATTCAGGAAACACACTCCACTGAAGTGTGTGTGTGTGTGTGTGTGTGTGTGTGTGTGTGTGTGTGTGTGTGTGTACCTGTGAAGCCCATGAGTGCGCCCTCCCTGGCCTGCTGCCGCAGACCTTCATCATCCTGGTAGTCGATGTAAACAAGGTCAATGGCTTGCAAGCTGAAGGCTTTGGTGGTGAGCACCACTTTCTGCCGGGCGTACAGCAGCTCTCGGGCGTCTCTGGTCCTTGTGGCCCCTTTAACACAGGACAAAAAAAGAGACACCTATTAGCATATTCCATCTTCCACTAGGAAAGGGGCTGAATAAACAGCGGACAGGAAACTGAACATTTCAGCAAACTGTTCTGCACTGTAAAAAGGCAGTAATGTGGGCTTTTTAGCCAAGGCAGCCACTGAGACATGTCCCCCTGCAGCAGGAATAAAGAAAAGCAGATGGGGAAGGTGAAGGGTCGGGGCAGCGGTTCAGCGGACACACCTATGCTGGCGCAGAAGTCGTCCGAGCCAAAAACGACCGCGTCGTGATGCAGACCGGCTGCAGGGCCGAGGCGCTGGGCCACCTCGCACACGGTCTGGGATTGAAGGGGAGACACAAAGACAGCCGTCTGCATGAACCAGCGCCCGGGAGTCCTGGCACGCGACCAACACGCCCAGTCAGACGGCTCCGGTTCCCCTCATAACTCTCTCAATCAATGTCTCTGATCCTGCCCCTCACACAGGAGCTTAGGCATGGAAAGTGATCAGTTATAACAACACACACACACACACACACACACACACACACACACACACACACACACACACACGCGCGCGCACAAGCACACACACCACCACAGGCACGGGTACGCACATAAGCACAGACACAAGCACACACCCACGCACACCCACACACACACACACACACACACACACACACAAGCATACAACCACAAACACACACCCACGTGCACACATGCATGCATCGACACACAGTCATAATTAATGGCCTGATATAGCCATGTCCCTGTGGATGGAGAAAAAAAACCACATTATCTGTGAAGGCTGTCCAAAGCTGTACTGCCGCACCAAAGTGATGGTGGGAAGCACAAAGTTTGGAATGTGATACGATTGTGATATGATTGTGTCAGGAGCGGAGCAGATGGAATTTGTCTCATGCTTTTGTTGGGTTCCAAATTAATTTCACTTCTCGCTGTGACACTACAATATTTGCCTGTCTCGACTCTGGGTTGCAGTCTAGCCAGCACAACAGAGTTCAATACACTGAGAGAGAGAGAGAGAAAAAAAACTGACAAAAAAGAACCAGAAAACCAAACCCAGGGAAAGCCGAACCAGAAGAATTTGCATTCTTCTTAAAAGCAGATGCAGAGTCTCTGCTGAGGTCCTTCATCGTTGTTGCAAGGGGGTGAAAATTATTTATTCATGACCAAATGTTTAATTGCCAAAGAGTTAAACAAACAGAGTTTCTGGCAAAAACAAAACAAAACAAAACAAAGAAAAAGAAAAAAGTTACTCATCAAATGTCACTTGTCAAAAGAAAAAAATAAATAAACCCGTGCAGACGCTGACGTGCTCCAGGGATGGAGTTCTGATTCTAGTCACTTTGGTAAACAAAGTTTTTACATCTGCATGTTTAGGCTGTAATTTACCTTAAAATTCAGCAACCCCATGGCAGTTTCCACAAAGGTGACTAAGCGAACGGGCTCCGCCAGCTTTCGGCCTTTTAAGTGGCGCTGAAACCTGTCAACAAACTGACATGCAGACACACACACACACACACACACACAGTGACAGGAGCACACACATCCCCACACACACACTCATCAATGAGAAAGATCTATATCTGAATAAAAAAACAAAAAGGTATTTATTACTTCTGGTTTCGTACCCTATCTGCCATTCAGCACTTGAACTTAAAAAAATAATAATAATTTTTAATCATGTTTATACAGATGATTCGTTACATCTGACAGATGTCCAATTAAATTCCAGTCCTGAGTCAGGGTTTAGGCTGAAGGTTTCTTGTATAAAAGTGGCAGTATTTGCTCGTTCCTGGGACACTGAACTAATGCCTGCCTCACAAGTGCCCTCCAGACATGCAACATCTTCCACTGAGTCCAATGAAAAGGGAATGTGAAAAGGCAAAACAGAGCATTTGAGCCGTCTGGGAGCGCATTTCATTTTTGCATTATACGTTCCCTCCCTTCCCCCCCCCAGCTTCCCCAGGCAGATGAACCAGCGAGACGCGTGACAATCAGGGTGTGATGTGACACTTTTCCCAGCCTTTCATTCGCCCACATTTTCCCCCACTAATATTTGAGCTTACCTAAGAAGCCTTTAAAATGAAGTTTAGGTCTTTGAAGACCAAAGCATTCCAATTTTTTCCAACAGACCAGTTCACAGCTAGCTGTGCACTGCCAGTAGGGTAGCCTGAATTCCAAAATCTATCATCTGGAAACACACAAAAGCACCCTCTGTCAGATATTTCCTTTCAAAGCCGGTAAAAAAGGGGATGGGTGGGAAGAGAGAGAGGGAGAGAGGGAAAGAGAAAGAGAGCAGAAAAGTGTAATTCCCTGTCGCCTCTCTTTCACACACTAGGGATTGTGGATCAAAATAACCTCAGGTAAAGTCCAGTCTGTTTTTCCCCTGAAAGACAAAAATATCCGCTGCACGCTTATTTTATTAGCCCTGAAAATACGACTTCATTGAGGGATTTTTTTTTTCTAATGGGGAGAATTTTAATCATCTCCCCATTCAATCTCAGTAGGAAAAATCATATCTGAGAGATTTGCATAAATATAAACCATCAAAGCCTTTTCATCTTCAAAGGGGTTTTCAAGACCCAATAAGCTTTGTACTGTAATCATCTGAGGTCACAACCCTGCAGGAGCAATGCTGCTATGGCAACATGAAAACTAACGCCGAGGGCTTAGCATAATGCCCCCCCATCCACCCCCCTCCAACCACGTAGAGAGGGCTGCGTACCCATCCAGGCGGTGTTCCCTAGCGCCCTTTCCCTCTCCAGCCCCTCCTTACTGGCTGCTCCACCCTCTCAGTTCCTCGCCACCAGCCAGATATTTTATGCGGTAATCTGGGGCGCCCGGTTCTGCACGCCTGGCAAAAATGAAGCACTTATGCAGCCCTTGAGCCACGCCGAAAGGCTCCAGGACCCAAACAATCCACCACTCGTGCTTTCGAGTGGGCCACTAGGATGTCAAGAAGGGGCAGCAAATTACAGGTGTGCCTTTGTGCCAGTGGAGTGGTGAGAAGTTGGTCTCCAGTCAACGTTTACGCAGCCTGGGGTACTTTACGACTGCCGTGGTGTCGCCTGAGCTGTAATATCATTGCCAGGTTGGGCGAGAGAAAGGGCCTTTCAAGCGGGTCATTGACTCTACGTGAGCAGACCCTTCATACCCTTCTTCAGGCTCTCCTCAAAAAAACAAAAAAAAAACCCCAGTCACTCTTCAGTGAGAGCTGCATTAGTCCACCCTTTAGTGGAAGGCTAGAGGGGAGAGAAGAGACTGAGGAGAAAATGATCATGGGAGAAGGAAAGCCCGAGGTGGGGGTTGGGGAGGGGAAGGGCGGTGACATGTTTCAGTTTAATTTTCTTCAAAAGAGGGCCAGATTAAATGTTTCCGGCCTGCTGAAGTGCTCATTTCACTGAAGGAGGAAGGAGAGAGAGGGTGAGAGAAAGAGAGGAGGGAGGGAGGGAGGGAGAGGAGGGAGGGGAGAGGGTTGGGCCAGGAGTGGGACCCTTTCAGGAGCTGGTGCAGACCCAGTGGTGTGGCGACTGAAGAATGCATGGGGCTCCGAATTTGCGAGAGGATTGTCCTCAGACAAAGGGGTGGGAGTTACGGCTGTTATAGTCCAATAAGCCTTGTCAGTCAAACAAGCCGAAAGAAAGGGTAGAGAAAGGGAGAGCAAAAGATTTTCACACAAAGGGAAACAAGTAAGTCCGTCTTTTAGCAACAAATCAGTGTGGAGGTGCCTCTCATAAGCTATAGGTGGAGGGAAGGGGAGGAGGATAAACAGGGGCAGGATTTTAGGCTTGACAGCAGAGGGCTGGTGGAGGAGAGGTGTAATCAAGCTCAGAGCAGCCCAGTCTCAGAGGAGCAGCTTCTAATCCAACAAAGTTTACAGACAGAAGGAGACAGGAAGGGAGGGAGGCAAGGAGAGCGAGGGAAAAAGGGAGAGAGAGAGAGAGAGAGAGAGAGAGAGAGAGAGAGAGAGATGTAATACCACACAACATTACCACACAGTGTTGGTGCATTATTATTTCAGGCTATACAAATGGTGATAAAGCTGCAGTCAGTTTTGCTGGTAATTAGAACTGTGAACTGGAACAGGAGTGAAGAAAAACTCAACTGGTACAAAGGGTGGATTATTGCAATGTGCCAATCTGAGGTAAGAAGTTTATTCCGCAGTGTGCACATGTCCGAATTAGATTTCAAACCAGTCTAAAAAGAGACCAACCTCGATGGACATATCTAAAACTCGCATGGCTAGCTTAGCTGTGGTGATTTATATTAAGCTTCTATGAAAATCAGCTACTGAGGACAGCCAGCCTTGCAGGATGTTCAGGCAGAGATGTGTAAGGGAGAAGAGGAAAGGGGCCCGAAAGGATGAGTCTTTCATGCCTGGTTGGCTGTCTCTCGTCCCTTTCAAAGCGGCAGGTCCACATCAGGTCAGTGCTGCAGGACATCCTAACCACTCACCACTTCCTCTACTCTGCTGGGGGTACAAACGCGGCCTGGGCGAGGGTACGAGGGGCAGCCATGGGCAAAGGCATGAGCTGCGTGCCGACCTCCGTCCTCCCGCATGCACGTGCGCTAACAGTGCGCACGTTTAAAGCTCAGCTGAGCCGGTGATGGATGAAATGCTTGGTGCAATTCAAAGCCAATGAATTTTCAGATGTGGGTGAAAAGGAAATCCGCGCTGCTCACTGACACTCTCAGAAACCTATGAAAAAAAGTGCTAAAATTTGTCTTGTTGTGCCATGTTAGGAAGCCGTGTTTAAAATCGGCTTCTCAAAGCAGTTCAGCTGGGTTTCAAAACCAAACCCTTTCTATTATCACCTGACCCAAGGAGGTCCATGATGGGTGAGAGAATAATGCCTGAAAATGGAAAATCAGAGCATGGAAATATCTTGGAACAGGGCGACAGAGAGAGTGAAGAAAAAAGATATGAGCACCTGTCTGCAATTAAAAAAGCAAGAAACAGAGCAGCCCAGGAAATATATGAGCACTAATTAAAACTACTAGTTAAAAACTTCCTGCTCCTGGGCTGGTGGAGCTGTGAGCTACAAACTGGGGCCCCCTGCCTCCACCTCTCTTTCCCTCACTCTCTTCCTCCACCTAGTTAAGACATTGTGGCTCCATTCAGGCCTTTTCGGGAGGCATGTGGAGCTACTGAATGTGGCCGATTTGGGCACAGTGGATGGAGGGAGGGTGTTGTGGGGTTTTTTTTGGTGGTGGTGATGGTGGGGGGGGGGGGTTCGTTCCAACCAGGTCCTTCCAACACCCAGGATGTTCCTCTAATGGACAGACAAACCAGAGGCCTGCAGATGGAGCCGTGTGCCACATATGGAAGCGATCAGGAAACGAGGGCGTTAAATGACGTCACAGAGGGACCTGTATCCGTGGCGAGCGCTTTATGTGGCGAGACAGGGATCACAATCTCCCCAGAGCTCGGAGCGACAAAGCGGACTCACAGCAAGCCTGCATCCCTTCAGCTGCCCTCAACACACCACTGGCTTATTAGCAGCCCTAGACGGCCTTGCAAGCACAGGGAAAAACTAATTTCTCCATAAACAAACGCCTTTGATATTTCTTAAGAGTCACTTTAAACTGTAGTTTAGCCGGTGGCCAAGCGCGGGGTTTATTTTAGGGGTGCTGGAGGTTCAGATAGCACAGGCTGAGGTAGGTGTATCCTGTGTCAGATCTGGCGCTCGGGGCCGATATCAAAATGTCATCGCTTTTCTGGCTTAGGTTGAAGAGAAGCAGTAAGCGTCTCTGAGCCAGGCCGCAGGGGCCGACTCCATCTCCCCATAAAACTGGAAGAGTTTGTTATTTTTGCCAACGATGAAACCTGAGGTTTTCTCTTTTTCGAGCAGTTTGTGAGTGGAGTGACCATGGTGTTCTTTAAAAATGGTAAAGAAAATGTCACGGATATTTTCGGGTCCTGCGTTCTTCATATTACGCTAGGCACAGTCTTTCACTATGGGTCATCATCATTACGGCTCACCGCTGGGCCAGGACAGTGCCAAGCCTAGATCATGTTACACAAGGCAAAACCCCACTAAGTATATACACTTATAGGATACTAACGGCAAAAATTCAGACGCGAGAACAATCTAATTTACAGTTAGCATGTTTTATATCCTTGTTTTGTTCACGTAGAGAACCTTGTAAAACAGTTTTCGCAATGTGTTATATATAAAAAAATACCTGTTATTATATTCTCAAAGTTGCATTATCTAAGTACTCGTGTTAAAACCTAATATTGCTATAGGGTTATCATCTATAGGTGCTGCACCCCTCAGCTCCCTGAACTAGATGTGGAGTTTCCAGCTATGCCAACTTGGACTGCTTGTATCTAATATTCTAATACAAGTACATTATCTGCACGGATAAAAAACAACATGAAGTCCTCCCAGTACAACTGCATGCAGAAAGGCAGCGTTAACTCTGCTACATCCTGCTCTCTACCTCCACAGACGGCTACAAACCACCACCCCACAGGCTCCCATGGTCATGCCTCTTTAGTATGCCAACTCTTCAAAATGATAGATAGTGGGTTTTTTTACCCCTTTAATCAGCCAAACATGGTAACGTGGACTTCAGAATGGTCATTTGTTCAAATTGGCCCCCAAAGCCACAACTATAAAGCCACTGTCAATACGCAGCTCAGCTTATGGTTTTTGACCATTTTCTCAAGTTTCTCATTTTATTTCAAGACAGCATTAGGGAAAGGTTTAAAGGGACGTGCATCATTTCTAGTGTCATGTAATACGGCTGCGGTTGGTGTGAGGCCTGGCCTGAGCACCAGAAGCCTGTGCTGCTGAAACCGCCTTGTGTGTGTGCACCCACCCACTCCATCTGCGTGCCGTCCTCCACCTTGGGCAGCATGAGCGCCGCGGGCAGAGCCTCCGCCTGCAGGACGGCCTCCAGGTCGGCGTCGGTCAGACCGCTGGACGCCGAGTTCACCCTCACGCACTTCTCGGTGCGGCCCAGGTCCAGCCGGGCCAGCATCCGGGCGACCGTCTCGCGCGCCTCCACCTGCAAAGAAACACCACACACATGCAGGGATGGGCGAGACGCTCTGGCCAGCTGCAAAACACAGCATTCAGGGACACAATGCAAACCTAATAGTGCACAATTCTCCTATTCTTATGAAAAGGATTTGGGGCAATTTATTTTATTTGACTATAAAGAGTTTATAATCGACATGCGCACATTGCCAGAGCAATGATGTATACAAAACTGAGAAGGGCATTCAGAGTTTGCCAAACATTCACAATTGTGAAAATAATTCAGACACACAAGCTGAATTATAATGTTTTAACTTTTTCCATCACTGTGCTTCATGGGGAGAGAATCATTGACCATCACTACAAGAAAAAACTAGACCACTGGTCTAAAACGAAAAGAAAAAAAAAACCCAAACAAATACACACTGTTGGTAATAAATGACACTGTCCTTTGCACAGACTCAGATGTGTTGACAGCCGACATTTTGTGAATTTACTGAGCAAATGGCGGCTAGGATCATGGAGGAGAGGAGAGGGGATCATCCTCAGTGAAGCAAATGCACGCGAAAGCATTAAGAACAAGGCCCTAGCTCCCCAAAAACGTCACACACACACACACACACACACACACACACACACAGCGAGAGAGAGGAAGTCCATGGAGAGAGGGGAAGGTAAATCAAAGCTAAAGCTTAGCGCTAGTGCCTAACAGCAGCACACCAGCACACGCCGGCAGATTGGAAGCAGATGTGGCCCGAGTTCAGTGTGGCTGCAGAATGACGGGGAGGCAGAGCAGAGTGTGTGTGGGGACGACCGTGTGGCTCTGGCCGTGGGGAAATGTGGCCGGTGTGTGGTAGCCTGGAGGAAACAGTAGCTTAAGAGTTGTCGGGTTAGATCAGAGGAGGCCGTGAGAGCACGGCCTGACGTGGTCTGATGGTGATTAGCCTGGTCCCTCGGGTAGAAGGAGGGGAGGGGCTACAGAAGCTGAAAGAAGGCGGCTGGGTCTCAGAGGTTAATAGAACATGAATGAAGAGCTCCTTAGGACAGGTCATCTTCACCCACACCCCTAAACACACACACACACACACACAGCAAAAGCATCAAAAACACTTCAAAATAAGTCTCGGTTGAGCCTAAACTACAAAGTTGAGGATAGAGTATAAAACAATTGAAACCCAGTCTAGGTCTGAAGCCAAATTTAATTTACTAAAGATTAGACTAGCTTAATTCTATTCTTCCAGTCAGGCTTAGCATCACTAGCATGACGATTTCTTCCATGGAGACAACAAAGCACTGCTGTAAATCATTCTGGACAAGAGCATCTGCTAAATGCTGAAAATGTAATGTAAAACTGAACCTTTTAGACACTCAGTTTACAAGAATGCGTCAAATTTGGCGTGGATTTTGGATTGGTTACACTTTGACATACTCGGGATCAACTGTGATGTGTTCATTAAACACGACATACGAAAGCATGAACACAAAAGTCTATTTTGTTGTAACCTTTAATTAAATGTTATTACCATTTAAGGCGTTATGGCCCTAAATATACTGTAAAGCAACCAGGAGAGGGAGAGGGGAGCTCCATCATAAAGCATGGAATGGTGATGAACTATAGAGCCATAATTCAGGGCTTGACACAGCTGCATGGTGAATCCATTTTCATGCACTTTTACCTCGGCATCATTCCCAGAATCTAAATACTACTGCCATGGATAACTATGGCTTTCTCTGGATAATCTGTAATTAATTTACCTCTGAGCATACAGAAATAAAATAGGTCAGCACACATAATTGTTATGCCTTACTAAATACGGCAACACTACAAGAAACTCACACATATAACAGAATTCTTGACAGTCCCCCCCCCTCCTCTGGTGAAAGGGTGCTCCAGACACAGTAATATTTGATTTTCTATCAGTGGGAGGAAAGCCAGTTAGCTCACCTCCTCTCCCAGTAAACTGACAGCAAGAACATTCTTGCGAACACCTCAGCTCCTGAGGGGGCGAAGCTACTCCAATCTTGAATAAAGCACTTTGAAAATGGGAATTTTTACATTAATGGATCTCCGTCCAACAAGTTGCTTCAAAGCAAGCCCACCCCCCCATCACCTGGGCGTCCCACGGAGCGGCCCGCAAGAAGCACAGGTTCCATGCTGCTTTGATTCCTTCCATCAAGCCCGTCATTAAAGTCTGACACGGAGTCGTGACAGCATGTCCACAAAACGCTCAAAACAAAGGATGGACTTTCAAGTTTGGAAATGTTGACCTATAGCTGAAGAAAAAGGCCAGCTCCTTCATGTGCTGAGAGCCTCAGAATTTGGACCCCTGCAGAGTCACATGCCAAAAAAGGAACTCCATGTCTGGGTTTCTCATGTACGTCTGGGGATGGGTGTTTGAGTCAAAGGTAAAGGTAGCTGGAATCTGCTAAAAACTGCTGGAAAATTCAAAAATACAAAATATTGTCAACTCTTTCAAAAACACACATCCAGGGGGCAATGACTTCCTACATTTGTCGAGTTTACAGATAATAAACAGCAGGTAATGACTTGTAACTACCATCCATATGCTAATGTGATGTGTATCAAATTATTTGTATAGTTACATATTTCGACAGAACCCAAATACATAAAATAACTTGGAATGTTATAGCAATATATTTGATTTTCCTCTAAGAACAATCATACCACTTTGTTTGGACAATGGACTAAAACACTTAGTTATGTCACGATTTGCTCCTTCACTGTCGTTTATTCCAGCCACTCTGCAGCTGGCTGACGCATTTGCACTATTGGAAGGGAGCTTCAGGCTAAGCAGGAGGCAGGCCTGTGTCCTGTAGGTGCGAGATCCAGGAAAACAGCATCCTGCGGACTTGCTTTGACACGCGGCATGATGGGTAACTGCGGCCCTGAGCCGGTCCGTCCACAGCCACCAGACACGGCGTTTGATCCTCCCTTCCCTCCACGTTTTGTCCAGCTCAATGTGAGGGGCATGTCTGGCGCTCTTGGCCACTGCTTGGATCCTCTCAGCACGGCGAGAGCAGAGGAAAACCAACAAAACAGGCATGGAGGCCCTCCCTGCTCGGGGGCTCGTTTCTTAAGGTGGTGCATTCATTCGGCTGTGGCCAGCGTCCGGCAACCC
>JAOXYF010000024.1:7441181-7455786 GCA_028565775.1 Sternarchorhynchus goeldii
ACACACACACACACACACACACACACACACACACACACACACACACACACACACACACACACACACACACAGTGCTGGCCTGCTTTCTGTTTTGAACCTGTTAGGGTTGCCCACACACCTGCTGCCCCGGCAGGAGCCAGCATCTCCTTTCTAAAACGCTGAGTCCTTACTATTCCTTTCTAAACAGGCAGTGGCTTTTAGATAAAAAAAAAAAAAAGACATTAATAGTTATAATGGTGGAGGACACGTACCCCTGCTACTACGTCAGTAGTCTCATAAATGCTGATACATTTTTTTATATTAAGCAAGATTTTTTTAGGTAAAAGCTGTATATCTACACAGTACCAGTCAAAAGTTTGGACACCCTGGACCGAATGCATATATTTAACAGAAACAAAGACATTTTAATTTGATAGAAACAAATGTAACCATAATCTAAGATGAATACAAATTGGTGTTATTGGTGTTAGCCTACATATAAAGTGATTTAACACACATACATGCACTTATATGCACACACACATGCACTGAACATGCAGCTTCAGCAAAAGGTTTTCTTTCTGAACCTTAGTCCCTCACCCTTCGAGTGCTCTGCACATAAGAATCTCTTCAAGCCTGATGAAAAAGCATCACAGACGTCTGCCTCATGCAGCTGGAGAACATCACTAGTGTGGAGCTGAGGGGGAAAGTAAAGTGGCTGCTTTGAAGGATCTAAAATCTAAGATAAATAAACACTGACTATCACAACAATCACATGTGTATCACTTCATTGGCTTGATATGTTTCTGTTTTTACTGTACAAAATAATAGAAATAAGCAAAGAGTAGTTTTGACTGATTGATATATATATATATATATATATATATAGAGAGAGAGAGAGAGAGAGAGAGAGAGAGAGAGAGAGATTATCAGACATTTTTTTTGCCTGATAATCTCCCAATTGTTTGCAATTAAATTTGTTTATTTGTTGTCAGTAAAATACAGTGAATAGAGTAACAGGCAACTGGTCTGGCTTTGATTATGTGATCCCTGAACTGCCACACACAGGCACTAATCTTGGATTAGTCAGATATCCTCTTGCATGTTGTGCATAGTAGGATGAGAGAAGCAACATCATAAAAACTCTAGAATTCTGTGAAGTACTTTCACAACCTGATTATATAGCATGTAATCCATGTCTTCTGACGCGTTTCACATCACTGTCTCTCCAGTACGCGCCAACATCATTCATCATTCCAGGCTGTGTTGGTCTGGATCTATCAAATGCCGCTTGCTTGCTGCAAACACTTTATGCATATCCCTTTACAGTCTGATTACAGGCATCAGACACTAGGGAGGAGTCTATGGTCGCTGGGCTACGTGAGGCCCTGCCATTCCCCGGTGACAGCAGAGGGAAACCTAACTTGTCACACTGCCTGCCGGTCCTCAGAAGACGGCCATAATCTGCTCACATGGACTCAATCAGTCACTCGGTGCTAAAGCAGCTTCAGCCTGGACAGCTGCTCGTCACTTCTCTCCGCTACGGTTTAAAGGCCTAGGACATGCCTTGGGAATTCAATGCTACCATGTTACAAAAACCGTACTTCAGCCCTCATGGAAGCAGCTATTTCTACAGTTGTAAGGCCACACATTACTGTGTGCGGAGGCTGAAAGCAGATGCTCCGGTAGCTGGGTGTGTAGGACCGTTGTAGCGGCCTATGCTCACGGCCTCCGTCACTGAATCTCTCCGTCAGCGGCAGGGAGTTGGGAAACCTCACCTAAGATAGACCCTCCATAAATACACAGCCTCCTACCCAGAGTTCAGCAGCAACCGAGAGAGAGGACGGAAGAAAGGAACAGGCCTTGACTACCATGACACACCCCCCCCCCCCCCCAACACACACACACACACACACACACGTGCATGCACTGCCCTCCAAAACTGTTCCTTGTAGTATCCACTCTTTGAACTGAAGACTAAAACCTGCTTTTAGAGGCTCTATATATCACATAACAGCTGGCTGCATAAATTATGCAAAAGTGGAAACCCTGACAGGAAGCTAAAGAATTACACTTTCAAATCAGCCATGCCTGAAATCTAAGTTTATAATAGTGTATTATTGACCATGATTTGGCAAATGAAAGACATGTCCTGTATTGGGGCCACATGCAAAATAACCTAAAGGCAATATAAAAGTCCCCCCTCTCCTCAAAGAGTTGGGAATGGCTGAGTGTAAAGAAATAACAGTGAGGTGTCCTATTTATAGGCACTGGCACATGAAATGATGAATAAGGACTGCAGTATCAGTCCTTTCTCAAAACTCTAATGTACAGGAGGACATGATCAGAAGCTGTGCTGAATACACCATTGACAGCCATTCATACAATCACATCCTGCCTCACATCAGGGACAGGCTTTGGGACAATAGCTGCAGAAGGAGTCTGACCACATACAGCAACCGAAATGATGCTCCGTCTGTATCATGTGGAAGAGTAAAGACCCATTATGTGACATGGAGACCTCACACCGTCTCTTCTGCCAATCACAGGCCAGCGAGGAGAGCAATAGACCTGTTGCTCAGCGTTTTTTGTACATGCTTGATTCAAAGAAGAGAAAGGGGGAAGGGGAGCTGGAAAGTGTGCGTGTGTGTGTGTGTTTATTACTGTGCTTATTTAGAGGGACAAATTGGGGGGGAAATGCATGGACAGATCTGGACAGGGGTATTGAGCAGAAAGAGAGGGAGGAAGAGAGAAAGGTCTGAGTGGAAGTGAGGGGTGTCCTCTGCGTCGAGCTTCAGTCAGCTGCTCCACCTGCACCACCAGCACCACCCGCGAAGCAGACCGAAAGACGCAGCACCGGAGCCGGCGCTCCGCGGCAAGCTGGGCCGTAACGAGGACCGATCCGCACCTTCCCACAGCCCCTTTCTCCTTAAGCATCATGGGAGCAGGATAGCCGGAGGGTCCCATCCCCGCCAGCCAAGCTCGGAGGTGGGGGGTGGAGGGGGTGGGGGTCCACGGAGCTTGGAGCTGATCAGATAGGGTACGAAAACAACATCCGTCCACTTTCACACTCCAGTGGAAGAGGTGGTCCCTCCCTGCGGGGCTGCGTAGTCTTGCCATCTGGAGAATAAATCGAGTGTGAAGTACAGTATAGTTTGGGACCAAGCTCCGTGGCGGCAGCTCAGCAGTTAGTTCATTATTTCCAAACTTCCCGGGATCGGGAGCAGGGGGGGGGTAGCACGACACGGGGTGGCCGAACAGAAGAGCCGTCAGTTGGATTGCCTCAGACCGAGCGGCAGCCTATAGGGCAGGTTGCAGCAGCAGATAAACAAAGTCTTCCCCTGGAGAGATGACGAAGACAAGTGTAGTCACCATCGTTCTCGGAGGGATAGGGAGAAGACTACGCACCCCACCCCATACTCGAAGGAGGGTGCGTTTATATAATAACTGAGCGTTTGTGTTCGAGAACGTGCGCGCGCTCGGGTGAGAGCGTGTAAGCCGACGCCCTGCGTAGCAGTTAGCAGTCCTCGCTACATCTGTCACATGGCAACAGGCACACACAGCTGAGTGGGAACCAGTCCCCTGCTGGTAAGGGGATGCTTCCAGCCCACACTGCTACCAAGCAAACAGTTTTTAAACTGCGCTAACACGCACCCTAAAGCCTGATGTACTCCTGCATGAATGAAACCACATCACGTTGATTATACATTCATGAATATATACTCGTAAGATTTTTAATTAAAAGACACCACCTAATTGAATTAAATACACTACATTATTAAGATCACAGTGCTTTTTCCGAGCATCCTTTGTGTTTGTGTAATCTGACCCTGGATCAGAGCTCAACTTCTGGACTGATGATTTTTTGGAGATTTTTAAATGGTGGATCACACTCAAGTCAGCAGTGACAATGATATATGGGGGGGGGGAAAACAGCACCCCTGTAGTCCTAGGTGAATTTCTATAATCATGGAACTGCATACTTACAAAACGCACATATAAGGAAGATGCACCTAATCAAGGGGCCATTGGGTATAGATACAAGTCATGGATTTTAATACATTTTACATGATGTACAAATTCATATACTGGTTAAAAAAAACTGCTGATGTGGTATATTATGATATATATTTTTTACCAGCACAGACGAAGCAGGATGATTGTGAATGTAAAGCATATATCAATAGGCAATGGTGTATTTTGGGATCCTGAAAGTGCTGGAATCAATGAAACGGCTACGTCAGAGACAGAATTCTAAGCGTTTTTTTCCCCTTCTCCGCCTCCGCCTCCGCCACTTACAGGCCTATTCGGACGCAGCCGGCCTGCAGGAGGAAGTGTCGTTTAACGGCGTGGAAAATAAAACATCTATCTATAGGTACACACAAACCCCTACGGATTTCCAATTGTCATGATGGAGAAAACATCGGAGTGAGTGGGAAGCGGGAGCAAGTGAGCTACAGAGAGAGGTGCTTTTTATTACGGAGTTAATAACTCATTTTTACATTACGCACTAGCGGGCTAGCAAATAAATAATGGAGCACAGCTTTCAAGCGCACTGTGCCAGACTCTTTAAAGCTAACATATGGTCTTTAAAATTGACTGCGTCTTGTACTGAGGATTGTACTCGCTTGTAGCCTTGACAGATTTATGCCTTCAAAAAGCTGAAGAGTAATAGGATTATTTGCCGGGCTCTTGGCGCAGTACAAATGTTATTTTTCAGGTTGAGCTATTAGCATTTTTATGTAGGAGACTAGAGAGAGCGCTAATTCTATCAGGGCTGACAGGAACATGTGCTAGTACAAAAAGACTGCTCAGCTAAGGGAGAGAACCTCCCCTAATGCCATTTTCCTCTTCTTAGATCAGTCGGTCTTATTCCACTGCAGAACCGTCTGGTACAGGCAGTACAGCCTGATCGCTTTTAGTCAATTTTTCCCCTTTTTTCCTTTTCAATTCATTTTCTTTTTCACAATGCTAGCAACGATTTTGCATCTTAGCACTTGACATTGTTTTTTTTGTTAACAGAGATGCTGCACCTTAATAATCACTATAATGGCACTGATTCTGACAGTAGAAAGGAAAAAGAACAGAACAGTGACACTGAAACCCACAGTTTTCTCTGAATGGCTGTCAAAGGCTGGATTAAGACATAATCATGGCACCTCAATGGCACAAAAGACATGGGAATTTTAAGCTAGTATTATTTTCAAGCATCAGAGGACACTTCCGTGACATTTTCTTTTGAAAACCTTTTCCCATTTAGCAGTGATAGAGAAATAAGGGGGTGTTGGAAAACACAGAGTCCCATCACCTTTTTCAAGGGGTCACAGTTGTCTATCAACTGGAGTTTCTCCCCCACCTCCACACCCCCCACCCTTGCTCCCCACACCCCTCTCAACCAGGAAGAGCCTCTAGCCATATCAATCATCTTTATTATCATGGCTTAAAAACCTTTGTTAGGTGACTTCTTTCCTCCAGCCCCTCTTTATACCGCGCTCCAATCACAATTTCATGGCGCAGCAAACTGGGCCAATTGGCTGGCTGCGTGGGCGGGTCGAGAATGCTTTTAACCTGCTGCATCTGCTGACTTCCTGCTGCGTTGCCTGTGTGAAGTAGCCACCTTGTTTCAAGCGGATGTGATAGGGGGGCATTTCTTGCCTTTATCACATAATAATGGGAAGGAAATGTGCTTGTTTTAGGCACAGTGCTTATGCTCCTAGCCTTATGCTGTGTGATGAAGCACCAGTCCCCAACTAAACATAAATAAATGATTTTGTTTTTGCTTTTTTTTCCCCTCTGCAAGTCACAAATCAGGTGCTGAGGGAGGATTAAAGGCTGCGTTCGGGTTGCGTACCTTTTTATTAAGCGCCACTCCATCCTCGCAGTCCAGAACGGCACAGTCTACATCCAGCGCCGGTAACTTCCTGAGCTTGTGCTCGTCGTTGCCCGGGACGTACAGGACAGCTCGCCGTGGCACGTACCTCAGAGATGTTCCCGGGGTGTGGTGGTCTCGCTGGCCCCCGTACTGCCATACAGCTGGCAGAAGCTTGTGAACTGCCCTGGAAAAACCAACAAACAATTCCGGCCATGAAGGAATGGAGCTCATGTAGCGCTGGTTCATGTCTGTTTGGTTCATGTCTGTTTGGGCTGAGGTAATTTGTCATTGCCATATGACACATGAGCTGCAGTGAAAGCTAAGAATGGCTATCTGCGTCTTCATCTCCTTCCTTCCCATACGTTTAACACAATGACAAAACAAAGTTTGTTTTCCTTTAATCCCCCCATTCAAGTGGATGAGTGTCGCTGACCTGTGCTTTAACCACATTTGTCCCCCACAACAACATTGACAATTGTTTGCCTTTAATGCTAATACACAAAGGCTTAGTAGCAGCTGAATAAATCTATTTAGGGCCAGGGCCACTCTGGGCTCAGAGAGACAGAAATAGAAAAGGATTACAAAGCCTTGCAAAATAATTAAAGTTTGGGCGACACAACAAATCTGCATAAGACTTGCCGCTAATTACTCCTGGAAAGAGAGCTAGCTAGCAGCAAACAGTAACGGCACTAATCTAAGCAGCGAAAGCTTCGCCACGAGGGCCAAGCTCCTCGTTTCAGTGTCTGCCGGCTATTGAAAGCACCACTTTATTGCTTTGGCTCCTTCCAACGCACATGCACCAGTAATCGCAGCTATGGCGCACACGTTTTAATTATTTGTTCTGTAGGTCGGTCTGCTCAAACAATTAGCACTAATGAATGGGCCAAATAATTGGGATCACATATAGCTAATTATAGCCATGAACAGTCCTTCCCTGACTGTTCCTTCCCATTTCCCTTAGAGGGATAATATCAGTAGATTGTGTTCTTTTTCCGTCCTGGGAGGAGGAGGAGAAAAGGAAGGGGCTGGGTGGGAGGCTGTGGGCTTCGGCAGAAAAAATAAAGAGGGTAAAGTATTCTCCTTTCTGCCTTTGTTGTCTGAAGAAGCTAAAGTCACTTCAATGGGCTGTTAATCCTATCCTCCACGCTTACAATTGCCTTCCAGTATCAATCAGGCATAATCTCGACTAAGATGATGCAGCTATACTGAGCAATTAAAAGCAATTCAGGTAGCTACGGCTGCGAGCATTTTGTGTGTGCAGGCACCCAGGGCCTCGGCAGGGATCCCCAGCACCGTAGTGTTTGAGTTTGGCCGGGAACAATGCCTCAAGCGGGGACAAGGAGGGAATATGCAAACACCTCCCTTCAGCATGGGCTGAAATAGCAGGAGATGAGGAGGAGTACGGCATCAGACGGGACACTGCCACATGTGCCCTTGCAGGCCAAAAGGAAAATAGGCAAAAGGCAAAATAAGTAAATAATACAGAAGACTGGAATAGAGAAGGCAGTGGGCAGTGTGTGTGTGTGTGTGTGTGTTTAAGGCTCAAATTAAGTCTTCACATTCAGTGCACAACGTTACAGGATGAACATGTTAAAGTGCCGTTTAACTCGAAAGAGAAACAAAGTTCCAGTTGTATAAAAAGCCATCTTACGAATGCTCACTACAGACGTGAGAACTCCCTTTGATGGCTGACAGGCAGGGGATAAGGGACATGCTGCAGACGGCAGCAGAGGGAATCTAAGCTAACAGAGAGTCACTCTCTGCTCTGTGTTCGGACGCAAGTATTTGAGGCAGCAGAGATTTCTGCCGTTTTGCCAACGCAGACTGCAGCCCGGGTAGAAGCTTGGGCCAAGAGCCTTCACCGTGGGCCCTTTCGTGCAGCAGGGGTTACCGGTGACTTCACACTTGCTCACTTAGAAAGTGCGAGGTACAGTCATTACCCAGAGAAAGGAAGGTGAACTGTCCCGCCAGAAGTGAGTCAAACGTTCTGCACAAGCAGAAACATTCCCTCCCCTTCTTCCAACACAAACCAAAGATGCGCACGCAGGGCTCTCTCTGTCGACTTCTGGCTTGCAGAGGGTTTTCATTTACTGCCACAACCCTGTGAAAGCTTTGAGTGTGCTGACATTTTGGCTGATTTATATTCTTGGGCCTGCTTTGCGTCATCATAAAAACAGTGGTGTGCTTCTCTATATACACATCAAAAATGTTTACACTTTATTTTAAGAAGACTCGCTACGGCAGCCAAATTAACTTTGATTCGTTAATTGATACTTCACCTGGATACTGACTGAACAGGAAGTTTGCCATCATTATTTTTTTCACAAGTCTCGGGTATCAAGCAGGTTTCACAAAAATCACACCTTACCCCTGTGCTGGAAATTTCAGATGACAAAAATAAAATTGATCATGTTTTTGCAGGTTAAAAAATAAGTCCTTACAGATATCCCAGGCAATCATCAGTGTCACATGGTAAGTTCATGGTAATTACTTTTTTTATTTTCTAAAAAAAAGTTGGACAATAAAAAAATTGTTGGCTGGACAATACGGGCAAAATTTTGGTCACAATATATTTCTTAATTTCAGTCAATACAATATAATTCCAATATCAATATGAACAACATAAAAGCCACAGAAAACTGCCAAGAAGGTCCACAATGGATGTCTGTACCTGCAAACGTCTGAAAAATTAATGTCAAGTCTATGAAACCTCCTCCTATAAAACTATATAAATTTTAGAAATAAAAATGGTACAAATAAATCAGTGTTCACATTTGTATTCGGCCTTCATATGTGAACATGAATCATAACATCACCATCGGGTCGGCTTCGTCAACATTAAGATTTTCCAGCTACAACATAGACTGATTACTTTATTCTTATGTACATACATTGAAACAAAAGTTCTTCAGCCAGGATAAGGAATATGTAAAGAGTTGCTGCAGAATACAGAAAAGAGTGAACGACAATAAAACCACATGTTGCTGGGGGAGGGACATGTCTGGGGGTTGATAACAACCTATGATGTGCCCTAGAGGTTTGTGGCAAGAAATACAATCTGGTCTATAGCCGAACCACTTCCACACAGCTGAATTAGTCTTTACTCTTTTATCAACTATTTCGTCCGTTTTATTACCACTCGTGGGAGCTCGTTCAGTTACATTTGTACTGCGGTCAGCGGTACTCATTTTGCAGCTGAGTGTGAACTCCTAACGCACACAAAATAAAAGCGACATAAATGTTAAGAATTAACGAGGAACACATTCCTACTGACTATCGCTACTAGCACACTTCTGTACAGTATCGTGCAATATTCATATTATTAAACTGTGATAACGTTTATTATATGTCGTAATAAATTGACAAAAGTTCTATAGTATATTTTAATACTCCCAATACCATCGAAACGAGGAACGTCGTTATTAAAAATGAAAAGAAGGATTTTCCATGAAATTAATAAAATGCAAACAGGAATAATACCTGGAAATAACAGTTTATTTTCTTAACAAGTTAAACTGGAACGTGCCGCGTAGTAGCCTAGCCTAGCCTAGCTTATTTTAGCTTAGCCTGCTACTGCCGAGCGGCTTGAATGCAATGAACCGATGGCAGCGTCCTGTAATGAACGGCAGTCACAAGCAGATGTAAATAATGTTTATCGAAATATTGGAAATGTGTTTAACAATCATTATCAACGATTCAAATGATTGAAACATTTTCTATCGCGATATTTATTATTCTGGACTTATTGTCCAGACCCATTCTCTATTAAAATGACGTGGTGTGGCACAAGGTATAGTATGGTATAAGCTGACTTGCATTTCTTATACTAGCTTGCTATGTTGGCGCTCATAAACAGTGGGAGTCATTAAATGTTGTGGCAAAATCACTTCTGCAAATCCATTTATGTCCACACTGACTTTCAACTTGTGAACCGTCTTATATGCGTATACTCCAAACATTTCTTTAAATAGTTGATTTGTTCAGATCACTTTTGGAAATGTGCTCAGTTATGAGAGCTAGCACTATAGGGTAATATCACTTGTGCAATAATTCGGCTAACAAGAAAAAGAGAGTGAAATGCATTATAAAAATATAAAAATATAAAATAAAAGTAAAACGCATTCAACATTACTGCTGCATTACCGTAACAACGGGACTACTGGGTGATTCTGGCTATCACAGTGCATCTCACACAGCGCCCTATCCCAGCTGACTCAAATTCACACCTGGCCAACAGTTTCCCCCAGTCATATATATTTTATAACTTCAACAACTCCTGAAGCAGGCCTATACACCATTTCAGAATTTTTAAAGAAATGTATTCCTGAAAGGCTAAGATGGCACAGGCCGCCATGTCTGCTTAAGAGCTGGCCATGTTCTGCTGATCATGAGCTGCCTGGTCAATCTTTTAAAGCTGTCTAGATTTGAGTGTGTTTATATGGCAGTGAGCAGTGTTCATTATATGTAAGCCTGGTCTCCCTCTATTCGAGACAACTACACAAAAGTGAACTTGACAGTACTTATTGTTCCACTCATCTGCTTCAGAAAGAAACATTTAGGCTTAGAGAACTTTGCCCAGATTTGAAGCCAAGACACTGGATTAGTGAATGTCCAGTCAATTTCCCAACCCCCCACCACTGCTTCTGCAATAGTCTTCTGGTTGAAACATTTCCATCCAAACATTACCTTAATATAATGACCTATCGCCATTTTTAATTGGACTAATTTCACGACTCTCTCTGGCTCTTATTCTTGGTCTTTCTCACCAGGACTAAATTTCTTAATGCAAGATGGTAACAAAGACCCTACTGCAAGCTCAGCTATATGGGCAGCAATTAGAACATACATTAGACCCCATAAAAGTCTGGAAAATGAAAATGCATCAATCTAACCACCACTGTGAACTTTAAAAGAACAGGTTAATCACACTTTGCAAAATGGGTTTACTGGACGTTTAATAGCTTGCTCAATTAACATGTAACAAGCGTTCCCTCTTCAGTTGCCTGTTCACTCTGTTGGACACACTGACATTTCTTGTATCGTTTACCCCCAACCCCCAGTGATTACAGAACGTTAGAACGTTTGCTCAAATGTTCTTTTTTTTTAAAGTAGGGAATGATCATACATGTTATCATAAATGTCACTGTTCGGAACTACTATAGAAAGAGAAGTTGTTCTAGCCATCTTGCTGGGTTTTCCAACCTGACCCATAAAAGGTGGTTTTAGTATTGTATCGTGGAATTTGTATTCACATAAGCCACAGATATTTAAAATTCCTGTCTCACCCGTCAGGTGGTCATATCTTTTCCCTCTACACAAGGCCTGGGAGTTTGAGGGTATGGTGCAGTATACACTGGTTTCTACACTGGTTTGTGCTCTTTTGAGATTCATTCCAGGAATTTGGTGTTGGCGATTCTTAACCATTAAATTATTTTTTTTATGGGGAAACACAAAATTATTTAATATTAAGTTTTAAAATTTTTTTGACACTCGTTTCCAGACTTTCGTGAGATTGCTATGACGAGCAAATGGTGGCACAGGTCTCAGGAAGGCAGTTTTACTGCCCATATTTTGACCAGCGAATTGTTATTGTTTTGCCCTGGAGTGTGCGTCTCACACAGCATGGTGGATATTGCTTGAATGTTGAGGAGGGAATACTGAGTTTACCAGTATTCTTCCCCTTCTTACCAGTTGAGATTACCAGTTCTTCCCCTTCAACTACATACAGAGGGACAGAGAAAGTTGTGAACACCCAAGCAGACCTGTCAGGTTTGCGTTTGATGGGATGGTAGCTTTCATTAATTTCAATATTTTAATAAAAAGAAAAGCAGTGATGACAGAAAGGAATAATCTTATTGTGAATTCATGAATTAATTATACAAAACCTGATTATGCTGTGTAAGACTGCATTCCATCAGTTCTTACTTGTTTGTTATTTTCTGAACTAATTTCTGCATTCACTCTTGCCACAGAGGCATGGTGAGATACGTTATCTAATTTGAGATATGCCCCCCCCCCCTCAAATGAACACGCTCAGTATGGAGATTCCACAATTACTTTCAGTGTGTGGTAGGGATAGCAGTAGCTGTGTCTAAAATGCACAAAATTAAAACATTTGTGTTTCTACTGTGTGATATTTTGTATCTTTTTAATATGCAAACTACCTTCAGGATCTGTCATGTTTAAGCTTTTAAATTAAATTTAGAACTGAATGAACAAAGATAAAGGGATGAAAGATGGGGGATCAATGCTGTGATGCATAAACATGAAATGGGGGGGGGGGGTAAAATAGTCAAAGAGTCATCAATATTTATTCTCGTTTCCAAGCCTCGCCTCTGCACCACCCTAAAACATTCCCAATAAAAGCGGCTTCTCGGCACAAAGTCTGAAGACACAAGAACCCAGCCAGAAAAAAATCCAGCCAGTTGAACCGGGGGACGGAGAGGACGGTAGGGGACATGCTTTCCCCCCTCTCTTTTGCCGTCTCTCTCCCCCTTTGGCCGTCCCCAGTGAGAGAACCATGTGATCCTCTTTATGCAGGATCAGCTGGAGGCTGGTGGCCCCAAACGCCTAACCCTCAGAAGAGGCCCGGCCGCATCACTGCCCCTCTGCTCCTGCACTCTTCTCATTAGGGCGGATTTTCTTGCCCTAATCTGCACAATGAGGATGAAGTCATAGCCGTTACCTTCGCCGGCCTACGCAGCCTGCCGTACTCTCCTCTGCGACAGCTCCGTTCTCCTGCACGCTCATCCCGCTTCGCCTGCCGCGTGGAGCCTGAGGTCTGAGTGCTTCCCGCAAGCCCACAGTGAACAGCTCCCTCCGCCATCAAATCACAGTTAGATGATTTCTTAGCTGTGACCCCCCCCCACCACCACTACCCGCCTGCCTGCGGTTAGAGTAAGAAACGTCTATATCCAGCTCAACTTGTGAACACCACGGAGGAAAAACGACACCACTTCCATGGTAAAGCCCCACGCCCCTGCTGGCAGTGCAAATTTCTGCCAGGAGTCGCAGATGTGAGATGTGCGCTCAAACAATTGCACATCAAAATGGAAACAAAGTTTCGTCCTGCGACGATCTAAGAAACCAACTGCTCGTTCTCGGACTGTTTTTCTCCTACAGAGATCAAGAGCGAATATTTTCCCATTAATTTTTCTTTAGAAATAATTGAGGGAGGATCATAAAAGAAGGGAACAAGCGCTGGGTGTGGGGAGGGCGTAAGGGTTAGCTTTTAACTTAGCATTTTTATTGACTCTGGGAAACAAAATAAGGGAACCTCACCAAGAGTGTGCACTCGGCAATAGCCATTCAGGCCTTTGGAGCCTATTGTAGCACTTTGAAGGGTCTGAAAAGAAACCCCACTGGTGGAAATCCAGTGGAACATCTCCACAACAGAGCACAACTGTTCCCTTCTGCATGAATGGGGGGGCGGATAAAAGACGAGATGGACTTCTGAGGTACGGCCAAAAACAAAGGCAACAAAAGTGCTGATCAGGAGGGAATGACACAACTCGGCTCGGCAGAGGGGCACGGGGAAAAGGGCCGCCACACAATAGCACTCACGGCCAAGTGACACACTGAAGAATTGAAAAATCTACACAAGAAGTGTCCCCCCTACATCCCGACACCAACACACACACACACACACACACACACACACACAGCCTCACTCCACTCCACCCCCTGCCATTCCACAAAAACCCACAAGGAGCTACAGGATGGCTGTGGGGCCAGTCTGTCTCATATAAAAAAAAATAGTTAGAGTGAGAGACAGACGGAGAGAGAGAGTGGGAGAGGGAGAGCAAGAGAGAGAGATGGAGAGAGAGAGTGGGAGAGGGAGAGCAAGAGAGAGAGATGGAGAGAGAGAGTGGGAGAGGGAGAGCAAGAGAGAGAGATGGAGAGAGAGAGATGGAGAGAGAGAGTGGGAGAGGGAGAGCGAGAGAGAAAAAGGAGGGACAGAGGGAAGGCAACAGACAGCCAGACTAACAGTCAGAGATCCAAAAAAATGGGGGAGATGGCCTAGAATGATATTTTCAAAGAGAGGCACAGAGACTTAGGACGACAGCAAGAGGTAGAAAGGGTCGCAGCACGAGTGAGACGGGTAAGAGAAGAGAGAGGAGACGGAGAGTGAGACAGGTAAGAGAAGAGAGAGGAGACGGAGAGTGAGACAGGCGAGGGAAGAGAGCGGAGATGCACGTCTGTCCTGACTGAAGCTGGTACAGGTGACGGCAGATCACTGTAAATCATCCTCACACAGCTGCGCGGTTGCCGTGGCACCCACAGCTCGTTGCTCTCTTCTTGAGTCGTACTTTTGAAGTTCGTCTTTGTGCACCAACACAATTAGCTTCTAAACCCCCAGAGGAGCGTAACCCCCCACCCCCCAAATAAACACACACACACACACACACACACACACAATTCAACATGTGGGTGACTCTTAAAAGCGACTTCAGCCTTTGTCTCACACAGAACTTTCAAGAACAACTGGGGTTTAAAATACTAAAATATAATGAATAATTGAGCATCTTTGAGTGGCATCCCTTCATTGTTTTTCTGTCCCCATGCCCTCCCCCATGTTGGAGCACGTGTGTAGTGTCCATTCACGTGTGCAGTGTCCATTCACGTGTGCAGTGTCCATTCACGTGTGCAGTGTCCATTCACGTGTGCAGTGTCCATTCACGTGTGTAGTGTCCATTCACGTGTGCAGTGTCCATTCACGTGTGCAGTGTCCATTCACGTGTGCAGTGTCCATTC
>JAOXYF010000024.1:7469557-7483709 GCA_028565775.1 Sternarchorhynchus goeldii
TTGCATTTCTGAATACATAAAATGCACACAATTATCATTATTAATTTATGGCTTAAAAAAAGCACCACAAACTGCTAATAATTTAAAAAAAATATATTAAACAGTTAATCTGCTATCTTGTATGCCATCTTTTATGCTATATACAACTTATGTTATATAAAACTAATTATGGATTTTGTTCATTTAAATCACGAAATCTGCAATAAAAGTTTTTTCTCCCATTATAGTTTCATATCAAAGACCTAAAATTGAGAGCTCTAAATGATCAAAACTAAAAAAACAAAAAAGAAGTGAAAATGTTTTTGGTCATTTTCTATTCCAAATCTGGAACTTCATTTCCTTCAGAGCAACCACACCAACCCATCTTGCGGCTCCAGAGTCCAGCAGAACATTGTGAACACTGACCCCATGAGGACGCGGTGAGAATTACACCCACCTCAGCCCGTAACTGTTCTCGGAACAGCGCGCGGTTCCCTGTTCGCAGCTCGGTGCTGAAGTTCATTAGAGTGATGCAGAAGACAGAAAACAGGTGGTGATCATAGGCGCTCCTGGCACGCGCAGGGACGGGTTTCCGCGAGAGCCTTCACACAGCTCGGCCCTCCGGATGACGGGCTCCGCCTGGTACGCCAAACAGGGAGAGCCAATAAACCGAACAGGCTGAAATCCAATTAGGCCCCATTGCAGGAAGATGCTCTGTACCTTCTCTACGACTGTTTCTCTCTTCTGCGTTTTTTTGATTATTATTACTCTGCTTACTTCTTCTTAAGATATTGGGAACTGGCCAGACTAAAGCAAATGATCAAACTTGCATTAAAACATTTTGTTAGTGTTCCGTTTTCTTCATCAACAAAAACTGAAAACGATTAATATTATTGTTATTATTGTTATTTATTAGTAGTGATAGAAGAACAGTAGTAGCAGCTGCAGCATGTATGTATTAGTAGTAATACATTAAGCTACAATCTTTTATATTTTTAGTCATTGCATGAGAGCAAACTTTCAGGTAAATCAAAGAAATAAACAGAAAAACATCCAAAATCCATTAGTTGCCTTTCAAAACACTTACTTCCAACACTGTTCATTTAATCTGGGTCCCATGGCCAGTCTAAACACACAGTTCTTGCCCTGACCAGCTGTCCGGCTTTAGAACAGGATTCTTTTGTTACATTGTTCACACATTCCTTGGAGGCCGTGTTTATACAGATGCGGTTCCACAGCGTATCAGAGGTGCCTCTCTCGGGCCCAAACCCCGCTGCTGATCAAAGCGGCCGGCGCCGAGGACCCGGGAACGCATTTGGCCCGGTGTTGTTCTTCGTCTGTGGGGACCCAGAGCAAGAAATCTCCATCTGTGGTCAGTGTGGGCTTTCTCAGTTATGTCCAGGACGAGAGCTCTCCGGACCACAGCCCTTCTTGCACTCGGTTTACTCAGCTGGCCCTCAATCCTGTTACCCACCCTTTTGTTTTCCCTCTGCAACATGTGTTAAGTTAATGCTCTGTAACAAATTTCAAAGGCTGCCTTAGGAGGGCCAACAACAGGTAATAGAGCGATTTATTGATGCACAGCTCTGAAAGGAGAGAGCCAGAAAGGAACTGGTTTTGGAAAGGCTGCTGTTGCGCTTTAACTCCATCCTGATTTCGCCGTGGCCAACGAAGACAAATTTCCATGCCTCTCGCTTGACTGCAGCTTTTCAGCCCGTTACGGGGGGGGAAAACTGGGACCAGCTTTAAAAAAAAAAAAAAAAACAACAAAAAGAAAGTCTCCCTGGTTTGGTAGACCTGGCTTGCTCCATTAACACCTGGTCTCCTGTAGCAGTGGCTCAGCTCTGCGTTTCAGGCAGTGTCAGGAGTCCACCCAAGTTTGAGGGTCTGGGCCGAGCCCCCGGACGCGGATCCGCTGAGCCTGGCTCCAGCGCTTTCGTACGCTGGGCTCAAACTGCTCTCACCTTAAACGGATGAAGGCCACACACCTCTGCTCCAGTTCCCAGCACCAATCAGTGTGGAAGTGACCTGTCAACACAGTGTCGTTTACTCAGCACTCACTCGTCTGTCGATGGGATTCTGAAGGCAATGCCTGCACCAGATGGGTGGAGGAGCCTTGAATATTTAAAAGTGTCCTGTGCTGACAATGTTATTCAAGCTTCACAGTCATACCATGAATTATGGGCATCAGAAGAGCAGGCATTTAACTGATTTTTTTTTCTTGCAGCCACAGTGTATGGTGTTGTGTCAACAGATTGCCAGGTTTTGTCCAAGCAGGTTCACTTGTCCAAAATGAAAACGTTAATCATCAGCTTTGACAGTCCTTGGCATAAGGTACATTAGGACAACATAGTAAAGCATTGTACTAAAATCCTGTTTATGACACAAAGCTGGTCTCAACAAGGAGGACCAACCTTCCAGATATTAAAAGGGTGTACAGGGACAGACTAAAACTAACATACCTTCCTAAATAGTTTGCATACTGAGGCTAATCAAACATTCCCCTTAGATTTATGCTAAATGCCTCCCTGAAACTGCTTCCCATCACTGCCAGGTATCCACAGACCTTTGCACAGTTGCTCCTAATTGAAAAAGTTATAGTAGCACATTATACCTCAGGGTTTTATAACCTGTGCTATAAAGCTTTGGCAGCCCTCAAAAGGAAGCTGCCCATTAACTTATAGCATCCAGACCCTGCTGGAGTAACTGCAAAGCTCCAGGCCACGTTGCTTCGCTCGCAGAGCTCAGCGCATGGGCAGCAGCCCATGTTTGCTCTGGGATGCTCCCTAACGTGTGTCTGGCGGGTGCTGGGGACGGCGAGGACACCGGGTGTCCAGACAGCACACGCTCTTACGAGCACGTATGAGAAAATACTGAGAAAATACCGCACGTGCTGAGAAACTCGCCTCACGTCAACTTATCTGGAGAGGAACGCAGCCGATAGGCACATGGTGAACTGACGAGCTTTAGCCAAGTCATAAAAAAAAATAAGTGAAGAAAAAAAAAAAATTTAAGATTTTTTTATTTAAAGAAAGTAAAGCTTCACTTCATATGTTCTAAGCAAAACAGCTTAATCTTTTATAAACAGAACAGGTGACTTTAATTAACAGAGCCAAACACACCCTCGAGGAAGTGCCTCGAAAACCTCAGGCTCTGACACTGTCACCATGCGTGCCTCACCCTCACACGCGACCTGCAAATGTGACGGAGCCTGGCGTGATGGAGCCTGGCATGACAGCCATGTCATGCTGTAGATTCTCAATGCCATCAGCGACGCGGCTCTGGAAATTCATCTGCCTCAAATTAGAGCCACCTGGCCTCACATCCCAATGACCAATAGGGGCAGACTGCCGGGACCTTAAACCCATGTTTTCTTTGTAATTGACATTTAAACTGTTTGAAGTTCCTCATTAAAGTCTCTCAAGGCGAATCAGGTGCAGATGTAGTCTACCATTTTAACAGATTACAGTACAGGCTAATTGAAGTGGGACATTCTTACTGGTTGTTTGTTGAATCAAAAAAGATTAGAATGGCTTTGCTCTCTTGCCCCCCTCTGCTTATGAATGTTCATCCATGTCTATGTTTCATAGCTTGATGGTCAAACCAAAGGCTTTGTTTGGTTTTCCTTTCATTCTCTAAGGACGTAGCAC
Source organism: Sternarchorhynchus goeldii (assembly GCA_028565775.1). Classification (NCBI taxonomy): domain Eukaryota; kingdom Metazoa; phylum Chordata; class Actinopteri; order Gymnotiformes; family Apteronotidae; genus Sternarchorhynchus; species Sternarchorhynchus goeldii. The sequence goes on from JAOXYF010000024.1 coordinate 7,473,187, forward strand.
ATGGTCAGTAATTAGTGGTCTCCTGCCTCTGTTGAAAGTACTGGATATGGCTTGCAGGCCTCTAGTGGGGAAAATGACATTCATAAGTTTTTCAGCAACAATCAAATTTTACTAAACATGACCTAAAAATACTAACAAATGAAACAGCTGCCAGTTTTTTTCCCTTTATTTATAACACTGACTGCGGTATCTGTGCCTTAACAGGACATTTATAGAGTCAAACATACAAACAGAAGTGCTGAAAAACAAAAATTCATTTGCAGAAGAAGAAATATCTGAAATATAAGTTCAATTAAAAGAGGAATTATTTCATTAAATAGCATCAGTTGGGAAGCAAACTTTTGGCAAACGAGAAAATGCTGAAAACTGGACTGGTAAAGAAGGTCCAATTTAAAGATTTCACCTTGATTTTAGAAACATGGCACAAGCTTAAGCAAACTTCAGTCTGAATGATCCATGTCTAAAAGCATGACAAACAGCCTATAGTGCAAAAGGAAATCAGAGCAGCATGCCCCAGCTTCAGCAGGGGTATACATTCTGTCAACAACATGCCCCAGCTTCAGCAGGGGTATACATTCTGTCAACAACATGCCCCAGCTTTAGCAGGGGTATACATTCAGTCAACAACATTCCCCAGCTTCAGCAGGGGTATACATTCAGTCACCAACATGCCCCAGCTTCAGCAGGGGTATATATTCAGTCAACAACATGCCCCAGCTTCAGCAGGGGTATACATTCTGTCAACAACATTCCCCAGCTTCAGCAGAGGTATACATTCTGTCAACAAGCATCTGCTAAAGGCATAATTACTACTTAGCCCTTTTTAAAATAAAAATAAAATTCCATTTTACAATTCCATGGATTTTCTCCCTCTTTACATGCATTTTTATTTAAATAAACATTTAATTTAACATGCCATCACAACTGCAAAAAGACCTGACTAAGTGTAACAATCTAGTCTCAATACAAAATAAATAACAATAGCGGAAAGATAAATTAACTACTTATTGATAATAAACCAATACCAATGAAACCACTATCATGTGACAAAATCAGCTAATCAACATCAGATTTTTTAACATTAAAAGACAAAATGCTGGCAAATTAATGACAAATTCCCACATGGAAATTTGGGATAAATGCGCATTTAAAAGGCAAAATTAGTCACTTTTACCTATGTCTGTAGACAGTCTGCTATTCTGACACACATAGAAGGTAGAAATGGTAAATAAGGTTAGTCTACTGTGGATTGTTTGGATTTAACAACGCTCCCTCGAATCTTGTGGGGGCATGAATTTAGCTAGGGATAACGCACACACACAACGGAGATGGGTACAGTTTGTCAGCGCGTTTTTGACTGTATTTGACTGCAGTCTGACATTTCAGACGGCTGTCATAGCTGAGAACGGTTCAATGTGGCTTTCAAACCAGAACGTGTTCACAGACTCTTTGTACAGATGAGTGTATTTTCACAACGGTAAAATACAAATAAGAAGATTAAAAAAATAGTCCATTCCAAACATGCATTTCAATGTCACAGCACTGACCATTACCGGTTAGCAGAAAGGCTAAATGATTTTGTCTGCTTTATTTTCGGTTGTTTTTTGTTTGTTTACGTTTGGGGTTTTGTTTGTTTGTTTGTTTGTTTATTGACGCGTTGGAAAGAAGGGAATTCGCGTGTGTTAAAGCTAACACGTGTCATGGGCTGAAAGTCTAAAAATAAATAGGAATAGTTTGAGAGGTATTTAAAACTTACAGTACAGAATCCTTCCTGCAAGCTCGAAATATGTGAAGCGCCATGTTTCCGCGTTCATCTCAAAGTACAATTCTATTGGTTGCCGATGTCTTTTCTGTATACATTTGAAGACATTTGATTGGACGGACAAAGACAGGCGTCGCGAGACGTCCTCCTTCATAATTTAAAGCTATATCCCAACATTCACATTTACTCATTTTCCATTCTTTAATATAATTATTTTTATGTAAATCACAAACCTTTTTTTTTTTTTTTTTACAATTGTCATCTCACTTTTCCCCTTTCCAACAGCCTGGAAGTATATTTCCATAAATATCCATTCCATGATGATCTCCATTGTCATTTCTATGGGCAGGCACGACAGGAAAATAAGAGCAAGGAGCACAGTGACACTATCACGCCAGAGCGCTCCAGGAGCTCGCACACAGCAGAGGCGAATTACTACTACTACCATCAGCCAGGTCCATGTGTGGCTAACAAATGACACGCAATATTTGCGATGATTAAGTCAGCGGGGGATTCACTCCAAATGTCAGGATTCAAAAAACCGGTTCCCCGGTTATGTATTAACTGTGTGCACCAAGCATCTCATGAGATCGGAGGACACTCCGTAAACTCCTCAAGAGTGCCAAGCAAAAATAAATAAATAAAAAATTGCCCATCAATATTTGAAGAGGCTACTATCAAATGTAGGATCCTAGGCCATTTTGTCTTGACATTTTATCAAGAGAATAATACTATCCAAATTTTGAAAGGTTGATATTTTTAACTTAAATACAACGACGTGGCATGAAACTATTTGGGCTGCAGTTACTGTAAAATTCTAAATACTATTTAGCTATTCCATATGCATAATTATGATATTTTGTAACGCTTTAACCCAGATCATGGGAACCACGTGTCCCAGTGATAAACGATATAGTCTTGTGGAACAGCTATTCAGTCAAATCTTTCCTGCTTATATTACAGGCCAATTCCCCGAAATAAATGCCTGAGAGTTTGTGGGCAGCTGTGAGAGCAGTAGGCTCAAACGAGACCTGCTGTGGGCCACTGCTGCTTACATGGCAGTCGTAGCGCTGCCGCATGAACAGCCTTATTTCACAATGTGTAACTGCATGGTGGTCGCAAATGATGAAACCTTCCCTCAATATCAAGGCTTTTCTTTCTTTCCTTTCCACTTTTTTTTGACCACATCGCATATATGAGGATAACAATAATAATATCATGCAGGGCTAGGAGTGTCTGTGCAATTATGTACTTGGGAACTTCTAAGATGCTTTATAATATAGTTTCTGAACAACAGGTGTAGTATAGATGCAATATATTACACATACTCCATTGTAGTTTGTGCATTCCACTCATGGGTTACTTGGACACTACTTTTTTTATTTCTTCGTGCCTTCATTAAACACAATTGTTGTCTGCTAATCCTGTTTTGATAGCTTTTGGCACAGTTTCTTTGGATCACAGCAAGATGTTCGGCTTCTGTTCTGGCCTCCCCTAGGAACCACTGGGCCTCAAAAAGAAGGCAGAATTTGGTGGAGCCAAAGAGGGGAGCAAGCCATCTGATGAAAGCCACTCAGCGTACAGTGGCTGAAGATCTGTGCAGCTTCACTTGGTCTTCAGAAATGACTATGTCCACTGTATTCCTGTGATGCCAGGCTAAAACATGGAAAGATCCTTTCAAAAAACTAGTGGTAAAATTTAATACTAGGATGCCTATTTTGGCCCTTTCCTTCTCCTTAGTACGCCATGGTCCTCTCTGATACAAATGGACAATGCATCACCAGGGACTGATGTCTCTGATGCCTGGCTTCATTAAAAATCTTGAAATAGTGCCAGAGCTGGAGACTGGAGATTAAAGGAATATGAAAGGATGACAAAATTTATGGATGGCAAGTCACCACCTCTTTCTGGCATTTCCAATAAACAAATGGTTTCTTTTTCCAATTTAAATTTCTCATTATACTGTGACTTTTTGAAAATGTGTTTTGATTTACCAATATTTTATCTGTAAGACTGTATAATTGATTAGATTTACATGGCTCTGATATTCAACTCCAGTGTCTCCCAAATGAGAGTGAGAGAGAGAGCAACTCCACTAGATCAGCATGACATGTCAGAAAATAAACAAATAAATAACATTAAAAGAATTATTATTGCCTTTCCTTGAAACCTCTTACACATTTTCTTCCTTTGTTATTGTTGTTGTATTAAGGTTAAAGGTTTTCTTTGTTTTTTTAATAAGCTTCAATATTACTACCAGATATTCTAATGCATGTTTACACTGCAATATATCATTAGTTCTAGTGTGGTTTTTAATTCCTGAAATTAGTATCAATTTGAGCAGACAATAGGTGATTAACATGAAATTGCCAGAAATTGTAATATTATTAATATTAGAAATGAGTAATATTAGTAAGTACATTAGTATAAACATGTACACTTGAAATATAATGAAACCAGAGACACAGTGGCACTATTCTAGTGGGACTTAAAGCTGTTCATATAAAGCTGTTCAGAAACAAATGTGAGCCCTTGTTTCAGAACAAATGCGGTCTGAGACATTACTGTTCTTCTTGGTCAAGGCCAATGTAGAGCAAAGCCCACATTTAAAAGAGCAATAGGTGTCTGAGACACACCACATTAATGGCACAACTCCTGTATCGCACACATCTATGAAGCCAGGAATATTTCATTGTTGCCTCCTTGCATCCGTGGGTCTCTCAGAGTTCACAGAATCGCCTCTTCATTACCAGGCCGAGTTCACCCGCGTCTGAGATTTACAAATGATATCATGACAATTTTTCACGCTCTTCAGCCCAGTGATATTTTACCGACTCATTTCCTATGATACCCGGTTATGGATCCAGCTGCGAATCAGAAGCTTGTCATGAGGTTCAGGGGCGGGTCCCCCACTGTGGCTACCCAATGACCTGGAAGGCAATAGGGAACGCCGCAGCCTGCAGCATGTGCACCACTGACAGAGCAGCAGGGCACCGTCAAAAGTCCTCTCATAAAAAAAACTTTCCAGCTCACTCCGATTTTTAACAGATGAGTAAGCAGCAGAGAACAGGGCTTTTGGATTGGTGAATCACAGATTTCCCTTTTTCATTTAAGTGGTCCATTTTTTTTTTTTCCTGTTGTGCGATGCATCATTGCACTCAGAAGACAGTGTGTGCTACTGGTTCCTGGTGGAGTGGGCAAGATTGCATCTGGCAGGGTCACTGGTTAGGTCAAGCAACAGTTCAGATGAAGAGATCTATATGTTGGTATCCAGTTTAATTCTATGAGCAATTACTAGATAATAAGAACTATTATTTATTATTGTTTTAGTAACCACTGTCTTTTATTAGAAATACAGATTTCCCAACATTTTAAAGATTGTTAATATAAAAGGGTTCAAATTCTGTCTCTCCCCACATCATACACGGACATCCAGTAATTTCAGTCTGATAACAAGCAACATGCAGTAACATTAACCTCTTGCAAGTGAAAGCTGGAGCCACTCAACCAGCAGTGGCTGCATGTGAGAAGAATAACAGGAAATACTTCTTCCTCCTGAGTTTGTTTGGTTGACCCTGACTCCTACTTTCTCACTTCATTTAACCAAATTAATGAGCAGACGAAAAAATCCCTTCCTGTAGTAGCTTATTTACAGCAAGCATGTAGTCTCCAGGTTTGAGGAAAATAAACATTTCTCTGCACATTTCATTGTGCTACATTTTAAACTTAGTTAGTTCAAGCTTTTTTTCAGTTTTTTCCCCCACTTCATTAAAATAAAACACAACCAATGTGTGGGACAGAGGGTGTGTATTGACCCATTTAATCACCCTCAAACATTTCTATTAAGAATATGCATTACAATGTACAGTTGTGAGGACCATGTCTTTCACAGTTCCAACGTTCATGTCTCTTCAGCAGAGACTCAGTCATACACACTGTAGCTGGTGCTTATCAATTTTGTTTAGTATTAAAAGAATAGGTCTCTCTCACTTTCTCTCTCTATTCCAACCTTTCCACCTCGTCAAATAGACAAGGACAATATGCCACCTTATTTCAGTGTGTACCGTGCTCATGTGATCTCTGAACTGATAGGAAGTCATGCATTATTCATGTTCTGTTCTGCATAAGCATATTCACCCACCCCCACCCCCCCAACCCCCCATCATCCTTGTCACTTACATGGTCAACATTATGAAATCGGCTTGCCATAAGCACGGCTTCACACAGCGGTCACAACTGGCTAGTTAGTAAGGACACGACTTGCACTGGGGACAAGCACCAAATGCCACTCCAGTGACCCGTAAATTTTGAAAACAAGAAAACACTGACAGCAAGACGAGTGACGTCATTACCTGCTTATTAAAACATTTTTGGAGCAAAAATCTGCGTCTTAACTGCTCTCTCCACCATACCTGTGACTAGGTATTTATACGGCCATTATACACCATAAAGCGACACAGAAAACAAAAATGCTAAATGATGTAGTGTATAAAATGGCCACACAGAAACAGACGATACCAACAGGGGCTACTTATTCATATAATCTGATATAAATCCAAATAAATCCAATAAGAACTGTCAAGACATTTAATTACCTATGTATATAGTAATTAGCCAGGTGGTTCGGTCAGGCTAGTGACATCTATTTGAAAAGGACAATTAACCTTAACTTCCCGGGGGGGGGGGTGTTTTGGGACTGTACAGAGGAGAAACAAATATAAATATTTCTGTCACTAACTAAAAATGACCTTTAAACTGTGGGATCAGCGGATGATCTTCACTCACCTCACAGCCAACCAGGAACAATTCACACCATCCCTAAAGTCGGTCACTTTTCATCCATCCATCAGCTCATATGAAATCACACAATCAACACTTTAAAGTGCTCAAGAAGGCAACTTTGCTCATGCCCCACATCGCTATCAAAGAGTGAGATGTGCCAAAAATGCCTATTTATGTTAGCACCTGTTTGTTATAAATATCCTCTCTCCGTGGGCATGGGGAGCATTGGTTATTCTGTTCATCACTGAGGGCTGTTCAGCAGGAGTGGAACTGTGACAATGTGTTAAAAATGGACACCAGCCCTTAGTATTTTGCCCCTGAGAAAAATTTTGCAGCTTAGCAGATGGGGGTTAATATGTCAGTTTTTATTTTCTCCTGGACAAATCAGCTTCACCGAGTCTAGAAACACTGAACGTCTGTGATAATGCTGACTGGTTTTGGTATAAGCAATTTTTTTTCTCCTCGTTCTTATGAAAGCATTGCTCATCACTATCCACTCTTTCTTTCTCAAAATGTTATTTATATGCATTTTGCACAATGCATGTTCCATACTGTTTGGTGCATTACCAGACAAATAAGAATCTTAATTAACAAGAGACTTCATGGTGTATTCAGCAAGCCTGCCATACATCTTTATAGACCGGCGATTACAAATGAACTTGCATTTGTCCACGTTTTAACAGGACTGGCCTGTTTTGAGTTCTCATCATCCACATCTCGGACACATAAATGGCTGCAGAAATACATTATATTGCCATCCACTATATACCCATCCAAATGACTGTGCACCAGTGCACAAAGCAAGGTCCATAAAGATATGGATGGAAGAGTCTGGTGTAGATGAACTTGACTGGCCTGCACAGAGTCCTGACATCAACCCGATAGAACACCTTTGGGATGTTCCATCGGGTTGAGATAGAACTCCCTTACAGCGGAGACTGAGAGCTTGGCCTTCTTGTCCAACTCAGTATGTGACCTCACAAATGCGTTTCTGAAAGAATGATCAAAAATCCCTATAAACACACTCCTAAACCAGAAGAGTTGAAGCTGTTCTAGCTGCAAAGGGTGGACCAACGTCATATTGAAACCTATGGATTAGGAATGGGATGTCACTTAAGCTCATATGTGAGTCAAGGAAGGGAGCGAATACTTTAGCAATATAGTGTACATCGACGAGCATTTATTTCGAGCCGCGTGCGTACCTCTATAATTGAGCCCTTTTATAATTTTAATCGAGCCTGTAAGAAATTAGGTAGATGCCGTAACAAATGAGCGATATTAGAGTTAACGCGCTCGCTGAACGTGTAATTCTCCGGAGCCACAATGCCGCGTGTCTGGCAGCGCGGAAGGCTGAAACAGATATCACTAACAGGCCCTGCAGAGCAAAAAGCCTTTCCCGTCGCTGATGCAGCCAATGGCGCACAGGGACCGCAAGGAGCGGCCGGTTTATTGGAGAAGCCTTAAGTTGTCCAGTTGTCACCCCCCCTGACGCTGATAGGGCTTAATGAGCGCCTCGCTGTCGCCACACATTTCCAGCAGGCGTGCACTTGTAGAGTCTGACAGCTACGTAACCTGACGGAGTCCTTGGACGTCCTCTATAGACCCTACTAGAAAGCGTTTGAGTGCGTCACTGTTCCTCACGTTTATTAAGCCTAGAGGGGAACCAATAAACAGCACCAACGTCACGTCACGCCCATAACATCCACTAACATGACATTCATTTAAAACCGAGAGTTCTGAGTCAGGTAGCTTTCATTGTTATATTATAACCATTTACAATAAAGAGGAACGCAGCACTATTTGCGCAACAAGACAAATGCTACTTTTTAATTATGATTTTATTTCTATTATGATTTCAGCCTTTTGAACCCATCTTTTCTTCTTTTCCTCCTTCCTTTCCTCTGGAATTAATAATCTAATCAATATTTATTACCAGACTTATGCCTGCCTTTTCCAGTATAAGAAGCTCTGTGTCACGTTCAAATTAGGTGAAGAGTGAAATCTAATGATTTATTGGATCACACAGAAACTGGGTCAGGATGTGAACACTTTCTTTAGAAGCTTTCCTCACATTCAGTTCTTTCATTTCTTGTGGTTGTTTGTAGTTTTGGCTTGTGGTTGTTTGTAGTATTGTACGAAGCTCAGCTTCCACCCCAGATACCTCCTGTTCACCCTCCTGGAAAACTGCGCAGTGGTTTTACTAAAACAGCTCTGTGACCAATTACAGTTAATATACATCAAAAGGAAACAGGGGTCTAAGATCAGGCCAGTCACTCTGATAATGCAGACTGTCACTCGGTTAGCCGGTGAGCAATTAGTCCATGTTCTGCAAAAGGAAACAATATGAAAACAGCCGGAATGACATCTCATACGGGCTCATGCTCGGATGACCTGAAAACGAGCAATAGAAACAGGCACAGGCCAAAGAACAGAACATCGTCTCTGAGTGTGAACTGAAGCATTTTGCAAGTGTACCGTACACAAGCTTTGTGTGAACATAAACACGTTCTGGTACAGGCCACGGAACCCAAAATGACTTCCCAAAACTTTTTTGTTTTGAGGTTGAGCTATTGGGTCTTTTGGTTGGGGTTTGGGTCTAAAAGTGAATCGCTGGAGAAAGTACAGTCTGTAAAGAACATTTTTATGTAGATCCACCTTCATTATCTCGATTTTGTATGGGCTTAATCAGTTATTTTTTGCTTCAGGAGGACGAACTGAGGACTATTTTCACTGCAAATGACTATTAACCCATCTAATATCAGGAAGGTTTACACATTTATGTACATATTTATGGCAATTAAATTGTGAAAAAAACATTACCTCAGGCAGCACAACATAGGACAGTATTTACTTATTGTTTAGTTACGTAAAAGATTTGTGTACAAACATAAATGTTTCAATGCCACCAAACAGGACATAAATATCTGTGTTTCTAGCCATATTATTCTAAATTTGCTAATAGAAAAGAGCTGCGAAGAACCACTTTGATGTTGTTTTGATGACAGTAGCTAACTGTCATCATAATATGCTGTACCAAACCAAAGCAATAAGAAAGGCTTGTTTTTGAAGATGGTCCTAATCCTCCTACTTTTATCCATTAGCAACTGACATCTTCACTTTTTTAGCAGCAGCAGCATCTGCAAACTCAGCAACCACTGTGTCACCCTTTTGTTTTGCTTTAGTCATTTATATTTTATTTTCCTTTAGTTCTAAATGGATGTTTCTTAGCACAGAGCCTGTAGTTTATCATCAATGTATAACTTAAGGAAAGAATCTATTAACAGTGGAATGGATGGAATGAGCATATTCTATCCTTTACAAAGTAAGGATGGAACTCAGAGAACAGCTGTCACTGGCAGAATGTGGAAAAACTATTATCTGCCTTTCAATGATGACGGTTGCTAAATATGGACAGTCCCACTTCTGACACACTGTGAAGTGTGAAGTCATCAGCAATTCAATTTAGTTACATTATCTGACCCACAAGTTAGGAAGAAAGACGGCTGTAACAAATGGTTTAAACTACAAAAACCAGTTAATGAGTCATTTTACATGTGACAATACATAAATATGCATATAGGACAACAGGCACCAGTAGCTTTGCTGAAAATGCACATTTGCAGAAATGCTTCCTGTTTCCTTTTAGTCTTTCTCTCTGTCACCCACACACACCCACACACACACACACCTCATAGCAGACAGACGGGGCGCGGCTCATCTGTGTGAAGCCAGCTGGCTGCAGGGCCCCGGGAGTCGAATAGTCGCCCCCCGCTGGGTGCAATTGAGAATCCAGACCTGCTTTAACTCCTTCCACAGACCACAGCCAGGCTTGGAACACACTATCAATCTATAGCACTGCAACGCTGCCACAGTAACGCAGTGGATGTGGAACTACACACACACACACATACAAACACACACACATAAATACATACAAACATGCAGACACACATGCACACACACGCACACCCCTCTCTCT
>JAOXYF010000024.1:7484356-7497551 GCA_028565775.1 Sternarchorhynchus goeldii
TATATATAAACGTTAGTATTATAAGAATAGCATGCAAGATGTTTTTATTAGTTATTGTTTCATAAAAATGTTCATAATATTGGAAATATCGCTTTCTCCAAGACCCAGAACAGCAACACACTTACTCAGAAACATTGTGAACACTGTGAATTGTGAACAACACTGCCTGTCACATCCCGGGGGGAAGTTCCTCTGCTCCACTAACAGCATAATGTCTCTCATAAGGACATTATCTGTTGGTACCAGCCCATTCATGCACGTTGTCTCCCCCTCTTGCATTTTGTTTAGAATAGTTTGGAGACCTCTGTGACAGGTAATGGCAGGTGTTGTTTAGACATGGTGGGTTTGTGTAGGAGTGTGTGGAGCGCTCATAATCTTGTGATGTTTTTCGTTAAACCATCTGGATCATATGCCATTTGGATTCATTAAAATATCATTAGCACACACACATACAGGTACGTTCACACTCTCCACTGTGGACGGCGGTCAACTGTTTGTGCACCTTACCGTTCAAGCAACCTTTGGCACAGCCCACCTCTCACCGCCTCGCCTCCACTCAGGGTAGCCACACCCACTCCCAATACTATTCGTGGAAAGCACTCAAGGTTGTGAGCCAGGACTAAACAAAGTGCCGTTAAATCTAACAAGCAGTGGAAAGCGAGTGGAAGCGATGCGGGTTGACGGACAGCTCAAATTCGAGATGCGTGTCATGGTTGATCATGGAAACAGACACAAACCATTTAAGGTCTACGACTACAGATCACCATTAGCATCAGCAAAGGACCCACCGGACCACAGCGCTTATCTCCCTGTCTCACATATAAAGCACCCCGAAATGGATGCGCATTTACAGACAGACACACAGACAGAGATCATTACGTTTCGTTACTGTACATCCAGGGTGGCTTTCTAGTTGAGCATATCCAACTGGGAGGAGAGGAGAGGCAGGCCTTGCCTGGTGTATCGGTGACGCACACACGCTGTTTGGCCATATAAAATTTTAAAGACAGAAAAAACTATGTCAAATATATGTTGTATTACGTAATGTTGTTTGGGGTGGAAAGGTCGTCGTTTCATCTGATATACTTACATATTTCCCCATTCTATAAGGAACCATCCATGATTTTCGATCTTGTGTTTTTCGAAACACAAGAAGTTCCCCCTAGTGGCTATAGTTGGAACAGACATCTTATTTGAAGAAAAGGCATATGTATGGATAAAGATTTAATAATTTGTTGTAGTTAATTGTCTGATATTAATCATAGATGATCATCAGACATGTTCGGTCTTAATCTTTAATGGTGTTACATGCATAATTTTAAACAAAACAAACTGTTATCTGTAACAAGCAGAACAAACCAACACGGTTAGCATGGTATATTTGACATTTGACATGGCATTTCCCATTGTATGAATAATTACTGTGATCTGTATCTTAGGAGTTGGACCCCTGTGTGGATCATTAAAGTGGCATAATATGTTAAATAACTCTTGGACTAAATAATGCAGGAGACCTTATGTACTTTAATAAAGATAAACAGCCACTACACTTCATATCTTTCAAAAACATTTATTTAGAAACCATAGTAAATGCCTCACTGATTAAAACAATAGCCAAATTTAAATTAAATCCATAATATAAATATTATAAATCCATAATATTAAATATTAAATCCAAATTTATTAGACCACTGTCCTATATTTTAGCAAATATCAGTGATAGTTGAGTGGAATAAACAGTGGAGAAAATGACTTCTCTGTTTGCATTCTCACTAAGTTTGTGATCGACTAAAGAACATGGATCCCCCTACCAGACCTCAGACAAATGGTTTTGGATTGTGGGATTTTATATGGCAGAACCTTGGCTCTTGGTTAAAAAAAAGCTCCCATTGGACTTCAAATGTATTGATGATTTACTTTAGATTACTAATTAATTCAGATTTAATAATAAATAAATAAAGGCGAGCACAGGGGCTTGGTGGGTGGCATATTTTCCTCTCGGGTCTTGGGTTCAAAACATCTTGGTGAGTTTCCTCTAGCTGTTCCGGTTTCCTCCCACGGTTCTAAAACATGGAGGTTTAGGTGAATCGGTTACTCTAAATCATCCTGGTGTGTCTGTGTGTGCCCAGTGATGGATTGGCACCCTGTCCTGGGTGTATTGGCCCAGTGTCTGATGTGCTCCCCTGGATGGGCATGTGCTCCCCTGGATGGGCATGGGGACCCCCCCCCCCCAACCCCACACAACCCTGAGTTGTATAACAAATTAATGACATAAAACCTAGTGACAACCGAACAGCTTCTCTGTTTTCTAGGCAGAATAGGTGGTCACTTTCACTTAAGGAGACTGTGGTGTGAACTCTCACAAAAAAGATTAACCTTGCAGGAGGGTTGAAGCTCCAGCAGCACTATCTTGTCATGTATAATTCCCTCCAAATCAGTTCCACCCTGACTGGCCTCCCCTCCCGAACACACGGAGAAAGGTCAGATCTTTGAGAAGTGACTTTCATGCGTGCGCCATGCTGAGTCGCCACTTTCAATACCCAAAAACCTGTTCTGTCATGGAAACGTCAATGATGTTAGACGTACATTTAGATACGCAGCGGCACCGCTATGGCGACTATGACTATATAACTTCCTGCACGGAGGGCGTGACCTCAGCTGAAGTAGTAAAATAAGTTGATTTAAATCACTCTGGCCTTCAAAAAGTAAGCAGAAGCAAACTGTTTAATATGTTATTTTCACTCTTCATGCAGGAGGCATAAGGACACCTGATGTTTCAACAGACACTAAGTATAATACTGAGAAATACAAATACAGACATCCAGATCTGGAGAGTGTGTTTGACTGTTGAGGCTTACAGTCTGTTAGTGAGCTGGAGAATTTCCCTACTGTGCGTGTAAAGCAACGTATCATTTCATTTTGCAGTGTTATGACAGCAGAGAGATCTTGAACTCTACGCTGTAGATTAATGGAGCGTGAAATCTAGCTCGTATCTACAGGGTGTTAACCTGCAGGTGACATTATCTACATACCCATGTGGCATTGCCCGAGTGCCTAAGTCTCATCAGAACAGCGCGTGACTGGTGATGATCTGTGACCTTTCTCTCATTTAAACCTATCCACTTCACTAGACTACAGTAGAAAGTGATGCAGTGAACCAGTAGTGACCAGGGCAGACTGTAGCTAACTGTAACTGTTGTCATTTTAGGCACTGTTCTTTCTCCAAATGCACGTGATTGTGGTCTAGGCCCATTCCTACATTTTTTATGTTGCATTATGCAATATATTTCTCAACCACTAGAGGTAGACATTTTACACTATGACATGAGTAGCAGTTTTATCATTATCTTGTGATTTTGCATAACCTTTTCTCCCTTTTAAGTTTAATGTGGTGATTAATGTGTGTATTTTGTAATAAGCCACATTATGCTCAGTTAAGATAAAACTTGACTGATTATAGATAAAGTTAAGATAAAACTTGACAGACAAATGTTGCTAAAACGTTGCTATCACACATAATGTCACACATAAATGTCTTGAGTAATGTTACTTTTCTCAAGGATTCTTTTGATGCTTTGAACAAACATTAGATCAAATTCTGAAACTTAGATTGTAATATCTGATTTCCTAGAATCAGAACGCATGCAGGTTAGTTCACATGCGATGCTGTATGCAATGGTTCCATCTTTTTGGAATAATGTTTTTATTACATGCACGAGGGAAAATTTACTGCACTCTGTAGATAACAGTGTACTGCGGTAAACCCCTTTTGTGATGTTTTGATCCAGTCTGCACCTTTACCTCAATACCCTCATTCTAAATGGGTCAAAGCTACAAAGTGTCAGATGTCTGTGGTTTTTGCAAGAAAAATAATGTGTTATTAACAGAGGTATAAAGATGGATGTGCCAAGGACAAGACATTTAAACCAGTGTCAGGGCAATCAGTACGCAAAATCAGATATACCTTTCGAAAATAAGATCTGACATTTAACCTAGGCTACATTTTGATGAGTTGATAAGCACAGACCCAAATCAAAGTGAATCTACAACATAGTGTGGTGGTGAGGAAAAATAGCTGAAGGCTTCTGATGAGAAGGGTAGTGGTGGGTTACTGTAGGCGTCACTCAAGAAAGCCTCTCATGAGTGAAGCTCACTCATACTTTCCTAAATTCCTGCAGAGAGAGGAGCATCTACTGATGCTCTATGTGATCTATCTACTCTGGAGAATCACCTGTAAGTAACTAAAATATATATATTTTTATTTCTCTCATCTCTGATTGTTAGCTTTTGATATTCTTAATTGCTGCAGAAAGTCATTGTTTGTCAAAGATGGTTCAGAGATTTCCTTGATATTCTGAGTAATGCATTTTCTGACATTGTGCATTTTTCAACTTACCACATATTTGAATGAGTCTATTTATTTATTTATTTATTTATTATTTCCAGAAAAATGGTCAGTCAAGCTCCTTTGCTGTCTTCTTTTGCGACAATTAATGAAAGCGTTCCAAACAAAAGTTGCGACGTTTTCATTTACAAAGAGGCAGCTCGGTTCCTCTTCCCTATCTTTTATGCTATTGTGCTGGTCATTAGCATCTCAGGCAATAGCCTGGTCCTGTACATCACCTGGCAGAGGAAGCAGAAGATCAACTCCACTTCTCTGTACCTGATCAACCTGGCTATCTCAGACACCCTCTTCACCCTCGCCTTGCCCAGCAGGATCACCTACTACATCCGCGGTTTTGACTGGCCCTTCGGAAACCTCCTCTGTGGCCTGACTGCTGTCCTGTTCTACTCAAACACCTATGCTGGCATCGCTTTCATGTCTTGCATCAGTGTGGACCGCTACCTGGCCATGGTGCACCCAAACAGGTGCCAGAAGCTGAGAAACATACAGGTGGTGCGAGGCATCTGCGTCCTGGTCTGGGTGGTCGTCATCTTGGAGACATCTCCCCTGCTTTTCAGCAACTTGATGAAAGAGTTGGGGGGCCAGCGCACATGCATGGAGTACTCCAACCTGGTTGACTCTCCCAAGATGTCACATGGGCTTCTGTTTGCCTGTGTCATTGGGTTCTGTGCACCTCTGAGCCTTATCCTGGGCTGCTACAGCCAGATCAACTGCAAGCTTTCCAGGATGGCTAAGGAAAACCCAATGATCTGCAGGTCAGGAAAGAGCCACAGGGCTAAGAACATGATCTTACTCATCCTGCTGAGTTTTGTGGTGTGTTTCGGACCATATCACGTCAACCTCATGCAATTTGTTGTCCGCCGGCTTGTCCATGAGCCTTCCTGTGAGGAGCAGAAAGCCTTCAAGATGTCTCTGCAGGTCACAGTGTCCATGATGAACTTCAACTGCTGCTTGGATCCTGTCATCTACTTTTTTGCCATTAAGACGTACAAGCAGAGAGTGATGAGCATCTTCAAGGGTTACATGCCTTCATTGCTTTCATCTAAGAGCATGCCTGAGAATAGCAGCAGTAACACCTGAGAAACAACCTGCTTCGGCAATGGAAGCAAAATTGATGTTGCATGTTTGAGACCCAGCAACCTGTATTGGTATGCTTGGATCCTTAAAGAAAGACCCAAGAAGAAGATTTTTCACATTTTAGCTTGACAAATGCTTACAGTTTGATATAACTCCAGAGATGGATGGTTCAAGCCTTAGTCCAGTATGTACACTGTCAATGAGCATGTATGTTTGCAAATTTTCTACATACATTTTTTTTTAGATATTTCTGCAATAATTCCGACATTAAATCCAGGATTTTTCTATGTAAATAGTGCAAATGAGCTGTTCCTGCTGTTTGTAAGGACTTGAACATTTCACCAGGATCCAGTAAAAACAAAGATACTGATGCTGATTGGAAAATGCTGAAAATATACTGTATGCAGACTATAATATGTGCATAGAAACTACATATTCAACACAATCAGCGATTTCCTACTCAGGTACAAGGAATAAATTACTGTGAGCAGCAGACAGTGCTGAATCTACCATTCATAAACAACCTGGCATTCAGCAAGTTTTTACTGAGCTAATTGCTATGACCTCTGCACAGAACCACAAATTTCTATGACATTTTACTGATTTAAGGGCAAGTAACATTTTTGACATTTCAGAAAAGCCCCATCAGAACGTAAATTTTTCTCCTCTTCTTCTCAGGAATTTGCAAAAAACCACTCACCACTCCCCTCAGAACTTTAGCATACAGGATTCTATGGCTTTATCAAGCACAAGCTTTGAAATATATTTGGTAAAAAGTCTAGCATTACTAAAAGTATATTTAATTAAATGCAATCCCTTGGTGTAAATGTATTAAGCTATTAGAAATGTAAAAAAAATAAATAAATCAGATTTTGGTCCAAAAGCTGCGTTGCTTTATGTCTTTTTCACATTCCGAATCCTTTCCTGGAACATCTTTGCCTTATTGTTGTAAATGAATGTGTAGTTTTGACATGCAAGATATGAAAGAGAACGCTTTGACACTACAGCGAATTCTTTACCACATACCATGAGGTTATCTAGGAGTGCAGGGACCTGGCGGATATGACTGTGTGTAGGCGTCGAAGCCGAAGACGGGCACCGCTCTGTCTCTTCCCCACCTGCCAAAGCTCATGTGCAGTGAAGTATGGCATCATAACCACTAACTCAGAATTTTACCTCCTTTTTAGTTCCCGCAGGTGGTCTACTTGTTCTTCATGTGTTCACATTTCTATAAATAGATACACTTTTCTTTGAACTGTTTGCTGTAGTCTAAAAATGCAAACTGTGGCTAAGATTTGGGAGAGGTTGCATTGCTGCCTTTGTGAAGGTAAATATTCTAGATCATCTTGTAAAAACATTTACAAGAAAAGGCAAGTACACATAAATACACACAAACAAGAATTTATGCTAGAAGGTTCTAGTGTGTGTTGTCATTCGGGGACATTCACTGATGTTGATCATTTTGTGGTGCACATTTTCCTCATCTGTTTACAATGGTTTCTGCGTTAGACTAAGATAAACATTTGGAAAGCATGCAGAAATGAGAAGCTGAAATGCCAGGCCTTAACACTCTCCTTGGACTGCTTCAACCCCAAGACACCGGTCAATCTTCTCAACTCATAATTATTCTTTGCCTGGTTACTAACTATAAATTGACAATTGCCTACCATGTTTAGAAAATAGGGATCAGTTCAGACAGAATTACCACAGAGAATACAATTTAGTGTGTTAATACATAAGCAAGTTGAATAAAGGTCTCTCACATTCATTTTTTTCAAGTACCATAAACAAGGTTCACGCCGCAATCCAAAATTACTCCAGAGACAAAACAATATAAGGAGAGGAAAACCTGAAGTTAATATTTAATATAAATATTAGACATAGTTAATAAAAAGAATTTTAACTGTTTTGAAATACCACTATGTTATTTAGTAGGTCAAACCATTTTAGCCTTCTTACAGAGCACAGAAAAAAAAACATATGGATTACAGGCTGCTAACTAACCAAGGTCACCTTACACCTCGTTTCATAACTTCACAGCTCACCACACACATCCTGCCACCAAAAAGTCCTTCGACCTGTTTGTTTCGAATAAGCATGGAAACAGAATACTGATTAGCTGATTACATGCAATAAAATTTGTGCCTATTGCTACCATTAGCTATTATGCTCTCACTCAGAGACAGGCTGGTGAGATGAGCTGGTGAGACAGGCTGGTGAGACGAGCTGGTGAGACAGGCTGGTGAGACAGGCTGGTGAGACGAGCTGGTGAGACAGGCTGGTGAGACAGGCTGGTGAGACGAGCTGGTGAGACAGGCTGGTGAGACGAGCTGGTGAGACGAGCTGGTGAGACAGGCTGGTGAGACAGGCTGATGAGACGAGCTGGTGAGACAGGCTGGTGACTCACTGCTAACCACAACCAGTAGCATACAGACAGTAGAACATGTGTATGCTAAACTCCCACCTGAGTTTGGGTTCAGTCTTGTGTACTGGTCACTCACCTGAGTTTGGGTTCAGTCTTGTGTACTGGTCACTCACCAAAGGTGAAAAAAAAAGAATGATAGAAAAAGCAAGACTATTCCCCCATATCCTGAGTGGCTAAAGTCTTAAACTGTTTCCAGACCATTTCCATTATCATTAGTTGTTTTGGTAGTTTGTGGCCTTTATTCCACTGAACAGAGGACGTTTTGATGAAGATAAGACCTAAGGGATCCACCGATTCCTTGCGTTTAAGAACACAGCCCTGCACCTGCACGAGGAAGGAAATTTTATCTAGTATCCAGTCCAGGCTGACCTCTTAAAGGGTTAACATGTACTTTAACATCAAGACATGATTTCCAGCAGTTATCACACGTCCCTGAAACTTTTTTTTCTCTCTTCTAAAGTGTTATTTGACCTTAGCAAAAAGACCCGGGGGGATAGATAAGTGAGAGATCTGACACATACTGCTGCTAATGATAATTGGTGTTACTTCTGTCTGAGAGCAAACATTTCTGGACTCAGAAGTAGCAGAACAGATCTTTAGAATAAAGGGCAGCAGGACTGTGTTAGGATCTCTCTCCAGGTGCATTAAAGACAGGTGCTATGCTGTCTTCCTTCAACTCCGTAGATTTCTACAAGATGTGAGCATTTATTTTAATGTTTTAACTTCACAAAAATACTCTGTAAATATTTGATAAATTATGGTTTTAGACTGGTTACCTCTCAAATCTGCCAACAACTTCTCATGAAAAGGCAAGGCCATGCTAAGATGACCATCCGTCTGAATGAGATCAGGCTCCATTAAATTTAACCCAGCAATTTCCTCCCAGGTCTTATTACATCTGCCATTCAAAAGTGATTCTCCTAAATTCTTCTAAATGTTGCCTTAAACGTCCAGAACTATTTGTATGTATTTGAAGATCTTTATATGAAACAGAATTTTGATGTATAAATTCATAATTTATCATCATATATGTGTTGTATGTCTCTTAGGAAAGCCATTAAATTGCAGAGTCATAGCTCCCGCCTGGGTCATTCGTTTGATCTCACATTTTTCCAGCAGGGAGCGCTACTGTGCAATTTATGCTGACGGAAATTCAATTTGTGATTATGTAGGTGCCCTTATATAATCAAACAGTATAGAGTTATTCAGATGAGAAAACATTTGTTGGCTGCTTGTTATTTTTGACAAATGGACAGGAATAAGTCTTTATTATAATAATTAGATATTATATTAGCATATCAAACAGCTTATTAATTCGTTATTAATCAATTTGTATCTTATTAATACATTTATTATTAATTAATATCACTCAATCATTATTCATCATAATAAGCTCCACAATACCAAATTCCACTGATCACTGAATAATGATTTTTGTACTAAATATATGCTAAACAAAGTTTGTAAAAGACTAAATTTGTAAAAGACTATGGCATCAGAAACCAGCGTCCCCTGTATGTTAGCTGACGTTAGCAGAAACAGCCACAAACATTTGCTTCCTGCTGAGATGTACTGTCTTTGTTATAGATTATCTTTGCCACCAGTATCCAGAGACACAACACCTTCTTCAAACAGGCCTTAAGGAATGAAGAGGCAAAAAAAATATGAACGGGACAACAATATCCATGACATATTCCACCAGCACAATATTATACACAATAAAATCGAGCAGAAGACAGTCAGGTAGTAATCTAGTAATTTAGAGCAGATTACTGTAATGCACTGTATTACCAGATTAATGAATCATCTCTGGGTCATTTAAAACTGTTCCAAAATGCTATGGTCTGATTATTAATGGGTACAAACAAAAGAGACTACAGTAGTTTAGCACATTAAAAGGTACTCGCTCCCAGTTCATTACAAAATCCAGTATAAAATGGACTTGATTGTTTTTGAAACATGTATTGTGCTTTTGCATGTAAACTCCCTCAGTTTGTAAATGCAGTCTGTGTGTCCAACAGTTTCGCCCTGAGTTAATGAAGAAGTGTGAGCTTTGCTTTGATTCTACCAGCTGACATTACACTTGCATCAGCACCTCTGATTTTGCATTCATCCCTAAAATACATTTTCATTAACCAGAGTTCAGCAACTGTTAAAATGCTGTGCTGGTGTACAGTAATGTCAGTGTAACTGGTGTGTATAAAAGAGACCCATATAAGTGGAAATAGACACTGTTTTAATGTTCATAATGCATTCATTTTAAATACAAATTCTACTTACATATAAGTACAATATTGCTACCTTAACAAAATGCATCTGGATAAAAAAGCCTTATTTTTGTCAGGCGCAAAATGCAAATTTTCCATGGCACGAACAGCTGCAAATAGGTACCAGGCAGGATATCCTCTACTTAACAACTTCCTGTTCTCAGGTCCTTGACTTCTGATTGGCTGTCTCTATACTATACAGAACTGATATCACTTTTATCACATCAAGACACCAACTGTCATTCTGCAAAACACCACCACCACTACTACTAGACTACTAGTACTACTCTCAATATATATATATATATAAACAAAAATGAGATGCCATGCTAAGTTCATCACACTCCTGGTATGTCTCACTACCCTGCATTAGTTTCATAGCATTGTTCCTGTCTAACAGTTCCAGTAGGCTGATGTTGCTATTTTCCTACTGACTTCTTGAAGCAGTAACATTTAGTTTTAGAAACTGCTTAACAAATGAAGCGCTAAGATTTGTTTTAAGAACATAACTTCCAGTCTCAGTGTGGGGGATGTTTGGTAACTTTGACAAATCAGGTTACCGCCCCAGACCTGATAATGTTGATACTCTGTTGGTCTAAAGCATCATTAGCTAGCATACTCTTTCCATGGTGCCCTTTAGTACAGTCGAAGGAGAAAACTCTTAGCTCTTAGACCCGTTTCATGTGGCAGTGAGTCAGTGAAGCAGTCACTCAGTGGGTTGAACCCTTTAACCTCCCCTTTAAAAAGCAGCACAGCTGAAAGGCAATAAAACAACAGGAAAGGAAATGCAGTGAAATGACATTGAATGATTTGGTTCCTTTCACAAGTTTTCTTCCTCTTGCGTTTAGTGAGATTTTCCTTGCCACTGTCGCCCTTGGCTTGATCACTGGGGGATTACACTCGATACCTGTAGAGCTGCTTTGGAAAATGGCTGTTGTAAAAATTGCTATATAGATATATCTGACTTTTGTCTTTTGATTTGAAATTTAAAAAACAATAATAAAAAAATAGAAAAATAGAATAATCTCAAACAAAAAAAAACTGTGTCTCTGAGAAAAAAGGAAAGATATGGAAAATGTCTGTGAGACATTGATAAAATACTGATCAACCAATTCAATTTGTTTCTCAGCAGCCTGTGTGAAGCACAGTAGTAAGTTGCTTATACTGGGAGTTGCCAAATAGACAACACCCACACTCTAACTTAAGAGTCTGATTTAAAGCTAAATGTGTTTGTGTTTGTGTATTTTGCACACTTAGAATATGAGATATCATTTTGCAAGTAGGTGTGAAAACCACTTACAGGTTTGGTGTGAACTAAACATGCCTGTCTGTAATTGGTCCACAATGCATGACAAATATGTTGCACACATATTTTTGCAAAATCTGCTCTTTCAAAGGAAGGTCTCCAGGGAAACAAGTCCCTTCCGTTCAAACATGTTGAGGTTGAGGTTTGAAGTACTTGAGGTTCGGATCGGGTTTTAATAATTCTCATCATGTAGGAAGGAGCTGGATCATTTTTGGCTTTGTAGGCAAACATCATGGTTTTAAATCGTGCAGCTACCAGAAACCAGTGAAGGAAGTAGTGTTTCTATGTGGGATCAAACACCTTGAGCTGAATTTTCAGCTGCGTAAAGAAAGTACAAACATCATTTCATTTTCATTCTTCACTTTCATTTACACACATAAAAACGCGTTTGATGTGGCCGGGGACAACACTGGTATTGTTTTCAGGTGTACTGACCCTGAAATACGCGGTTATTTTCGCAAAGGGCTCTTATCACTTTCTGCCACACATATATTTATGTGACGTAACGTTACGTTTGTGCCATATTTACCACCATAATCCATAATCCAACCACATCTTTCACTTCTACCACTGACTTTTCACTGTATTCTTTCACTATGTTAACCTATGACCTTCCTCAATCCTAATCTACCATTGACTTTTCACTGTATTCTTTCACTATGTTAACCTATGACCTTCCTCAATCCTAATCTACCATTGACTTTTCACTGTATTCTTTCCATGCCATGTTCAATGGCATTATTACATCTATTGTGTTTCTTGTATTGAGTATTTGTAATTGTAAGTGCCTTTGGATTCTTGAAAAGCTCTATGTAAACCTCATTTATTATATATTACAGGCTCATGCGAGAGTGCCTATACGATTTATTCTCTAGTGCAGTATATATATATGTATGGTGTCACTTCACAGGAGTTTTCTGTGTTTTGTCAGAACATGAAACAGCTGTGGTTGGTTTGTGCTGGGTTACTTTGCTCTGAACCATAGTTGGCCGAAGCCTTTCAACTAACCCTAGCGTGGAAAAATCGTAGTCAGCCCAGCCAGTGTAGTCTTGCTGCTCTACCACTGAGCTTAACATGTAGAACAGGGACAGGGTTTTTAATTTTAACACTTTAGCAGCAAACACTTACATACACAGAAACACACAGCATTAAGTTGTGAGCAAAACAAACTTTTTTTTTTACTTTTATATTCTTAGGATGCACTGAATTAATATTTTGGGTGAGTTTACTCTAGTACTCTCTGACTAACGTAAAAAAGCTCAGATATGATTTGTCACACTGATGAATGATGTATTGTTCAGTGAACATGATGAACTCCAACTCTACAGTGAAGCTTGGACTGGGAACAACCATAAAGAACATTAAAGGGTCTTATTCACTGTGACAGGATTTACTCACAAATTTGATAAAATTAGAATATAATTTGTTTATGGTAAATGAAAACCCCAGTAATAAATCTATTGATATACAGTGTACATATACACTGGAGATCAAAATTAGAACAACACACAATTTCCTAAATGTCAAGGTCATTGTGTGGTCCTATGTGAAATGATCCTAACAGGAGTGAAATAGCAGTATTTTAAGCTTATTTCACAAATTGTATATATTCTAAAGCACAGCATAAAAAACTTAAACGATATAATTGAAAAAGAACACTGATCAAAATTAGAGAACACTTTCAGATACCTGCAAGTTATTGGTGTTGATCTGGC
>JAOXYF010000024.1:7501858-7515977 GCA_028565775.1 Sternarchorhynchus goeldii
TAATATGCACTCATTAATAGTCCTAGTCAGAAGTACAGTATACTGTGTTTGCATCTAAACTGGCAATATCAGTCACATTTGCCTTAGGTTCCTAAAGGTCTTCATTCGTCTTGGGAAGCGTAAAGGTGAGACAATGGTTAAGCATAACATTTAATCAGGGAAATGTTAAGCTCAATATCGCTCTGCCTGCAGTGCTATTTTTGATTTGATAAAACTGCCCCTTCTGTGCTAATCAGAATTAAGAAGATCAGAATTAATGGAGGCTGTGTGAATCTCTGGCAACAATGTAAAACCTCTGTTTCTGGATGTATTTAGAATGTACTAATTTGGCATCAAGACATCTAGAAAAGGTTAAAATGCTCAAATACTTAGATTAGCTCCTAAAAGCCTTTCTAGACAGCTGTTAGATCCCGAACATTCTGAAACTCAACTATAGAAGAACTGAAAACTTCATTTTAAGGGGGATTCAGCACCTGACTCATAGTTCCCTCAGCTTCTTTTAATATATCACACTAGAATGTTTGCCATATGTTTCCTCTTTACAGACTCATAATGAGAGACATATTTAGCAGAAATTCTGAATACAATGGGACAAGAAACATATATAGAAAGCACAGCCTTGTCCTGCTTGTTCTTAATGCCTGTAAATGTGTGTAAGAGGCTACAGAGGTGTCTGCTCACCTAGGGGTGATAGAATTAACATTTTAACACTTCACTGTACAGACTTTGAGCACGTGCACGTTTGTTTAGTGGTTTATTTGTTTGTTTGTGTACATTTTTTGTCCCGCTGTTTCTTTAACACATTATGGTACCACAACGTGAACCACAGGAAGTTACAATTTCCATGTGTCTTCTAATACTGTGCTGCTTAGAACTACAGTAATGTCCTGATGTTACATACAGCTCCAGCTGTGATCATTGTTCGACCAAATGATTTGGTGATTCGGTAGAGCCAGGTGAAGAATCAAGTTTACTGAACAGGCATCATTGTATGCAAAAACCCACTGAACCACTTCTGCTCTGAAGTGTTTATTCTTTATGTGAAGAGACACATGCATACACATGCACACAGGAATGTAGGCCTACCTCAGTGTTCACGAGTACCAACCGAAATGAATTGTTTTTTATGAGGCTTACTGAAATATTTTGGGGTATGTGTGAGAGAGAGAGAGAGAGAGAGAGAGAGAGAGAGAGAGAGAGAGACGTGCTGTTTTGTGTGTTTGTGTTTTTTGGCCTGGAGTCCTGGGTGGAGTCTCACTAGCTTGAAGGGTTAAATCCCCCAGAGACCCTGTAAATAAGCACAACACAGAGAGAAGATGGAGGAGCAGATTGTTTGAATAAGCTGCCCTGAAATCAAGTATGTATAAATATGTGTACAGACTCGTTGAGGTGACAGGTGAGACGTTCAAGCACGGTCTGTCTGCTGTTCACACCATCTCTCCATTTTGTATTTATGTACGTAATTTTGTAATCTGTCCGCTGGATTTTTTTTCTCCAAGGAGGGAAGAAGAAGTGAAGGAGGGGCAGAGCAAAGACTCTGAACAAATAATGCAGTTAAAATTGAGAAACTTTTGAAAATTGAGTGGAGTGACCAAAACTGCACTGTCTGAGCACAGAGATGGGGAAACTACACACAGTTTCGGTTCTCTATACTCTCGCTGTATTTAGGTCTTTCTTTCTTTTAAAGCTTGCTGCTGTAATGCTCACATAAGGACATACAGGAGTTACACAGCAGATGTATATGCATTACATTTCTTTTTACTTTATTCCAGGCTGTGAAACTCTAATGACTCATTGCCTCATTGCTGCTACCAAAGACTAATCCCCAGGTTCTTTTAATCATTTCCCCCCCTTTTTTCTGCTGTGCTTGATAGAGCTAGGCCTTTAACCCCTTTTACTACGACACCACTGCGGTTTCATCATAACTGTTGTGTTGTTGACATGGTTGTTGGAAAAATGTCGCAGCTACAGATATAAGTTCATTGTGACATTGCAGTCAATCAAACTTTAGCGAGTAAAATCTCTTTATATCTACGAGATCTAAAACAGTGGCGTCTCATATGAATGGTGTTCATCTTATGGTGCAACGGAGAGAGTTGGTGTTGTGCAAGCAGGTAAAAGGAGTCAGATCACACTGGTGTGGGTGGTGTAGCTGACTTTCTATGGTTTTGTTTTGTACTGTAACCCACGATGGAGAAGATGATCTAATACAGTCATGGAGTGTATGACAAGGATTGTGAACATATTAGGTTAAATTAGGTTAAAAAGTCATTAGCTAATGCCTATTAAGTACTTCAGCCTTAAAGAGAAGTTTTAATAAACCACTGTTCAGAGAGCTGGTCACTAATGATGTGTTACTAAGATATACATACAGAGTTCATGATGCAGCTTGTGTCTTTGTAATTAAGACCGAAAACAAATAGATAAGTCATCTAGAAAAAAAATTAATCAAATTAATGAAATGACCTCTTGAAATGAATTCTTCTCCATTTTGTTAAAAGGATACATGTATCTAGATGTGTCTATTTAAGGGATTCAACAAATAAATCTTTTAGTTTGCAGCAGTTGTCAAAAGCTCATCTCTTTCCTCATGTTGCCATCATCCTCCCGCTGCCCCATTGTCCCGCTGCATCCTCCCGCTGCCCCACTGTCCCGCTGCCCCTCACAAGCCATGTTACATCTGAATGTTTGAGATGGTGCTTCCCTCATGAAGCTGCTCTTGGGTTTATTAAAAGAATCTTATTTCTGTTGAAGAATGTTTCAAAATCTCATGGCTAAAATAAGGTCATCAACACCAGGTGCAATCTCTTACTATTCAGCTTTCATCAGGACTCTTCAAGACTCTTCAGGATGCAGGACTCATATTATCATATGTTACATAGTTAACATGTAACAAATGACATTATAATTTAAAGGAAAAACAATTCATGCAGCACAGGAAGTCATACTAACCAAAAGAGAAAGAAAAAAAGACACCTAATTTAAATGAAGGCATAGCTCTGTGACTTCCTGTATGCTAGCGGAGCTGCACTTGAGAAGAGAGAGCTCGCCACATCACAGGTCTCTGTCATGGGCCACAAGCAGTTACTGTGCCAACAGAAGATGATGTAGATCGCTGAGGTAAATATGCCTTTGGTTAACTATGGTGGTGCACAATCCAGAGAGAAAGCAAAAAGAAAGATAAAGACAAAGGGGAAAATGATAACGAAAAACGCTGTTCTTTGGAATTACAGACAAATGTGAGATTGTCTCTTTAGAAAAGGTCATATGCTATTTTACTTTACCACAATAGAAAAATACACACATAACCAGAGTTCTATGTAACTGTAGGCTGTAAATGTTATCAGGTTGACTATATCTATGGAAAATAATTAAAGCTAGATGAAAACATCTGTTACATTTCAGGTTATCTTTGTCTGATTACAGAGTAGAGGGTGGTAGAGCTATAAGTGGTCTTCCTGTCTGATACTCGTCCAGATAAAACACAAAGAATTTCACTTCAGTATTTTACTTTAATATTTTAAGTCTTCTTTCCTTAATTTCTCTTTGGGCTATGCTCTGATTCACTTTAAGAACTTCATCAAATGCTTTGTTTATTTATTTATAAATTCACAATTCTTCACAATCTCTCACAGTGACTTTTGCATGTCCTGTCCTTCTCTCGTAATCAGCTCTTTTATCATGGAGCAGAGTTCTTCGGTCGTGAAGCCTGAGGAGCAGCTCCCTTTTCTCTTCCGCACTGCCAGCCTGGTGTTCTACAGCATCATATTCTGTGTAGGCCTGTCAGTCAATCTCCCAGCGCTCTGGGTCTTCGCCTTGACTACGAAGCGCAGGAACTCTGTCACCATCTACATGATCAACGTGGCTATGGTGGACCTGATCTTCATTCTGCTCCTGCCCTTCCGCATGGTCTACTACATTAAGAATCGCTGGCCCTTCGGGGACATGTTCTGCAGGGTGAGCGCGGCGCTCACCATCGTCTACCCCTGCCTGGCGCTGTGGCTGTTCGCCCTGATCAGCGCCGATCGCTATGTGGCCATAGTACAGCCACGCCACAGTAAAGTGCTGAAAAATGTCCCCAAGGCGGTGCTGTCATGCGCGGGTGTGTGGGTCATGACCCTGGGCAGTGCCGCGCCCCTACTGTTCCACGACGAGGACCCGGACGCGCCATCCAACCACACCACCTGCCTGAAGATGCACGACATCGTGTACCTGCGCCGCGATAATCCCGTGCACTTCGCCCGTCTCGGCGCCTTCTTCCTGGTGCCGATGTTCATCATGGTGGGCTGCTACGTGATCATCGTCAACAACCTGTTACATGGGCGCACCTCCAAGCTGAAGCCCAATGTGAAGAAGAAGTCCGTCCGAATCATCGTCACGTTGATCGTGCAGGTGCTGGTTTGCTTCATACCCTTCCACGCGTGCTTCGTCTTCCGGCTGCTGGAGCAGAGCAGCCAGGACTACAGCACCTGGGGAGCCTTCACCACCTTCCTGATGAACATGAGCACCGTTCTAGACATCATCCTCTACTACATTGTGTCCAAGCAATTCCAGGACCG
The DNA here is from genome assembly GCA_028565775.1 of Sternarchorhynchus goeldii. NCBI lineage: Eukaryota > Metazoa > Chordata > Actinopteri > Gymnotiformes > Apteronotidae > Sternarchorhynchus > Sternarchorhynchus goeldii. The sequence continues at coordinate 7,506,418 of JAOXYF010000024.1, forward strand.
TGTCATCAGCGTGATCCTCTACAGGAACTACCTGAGGAGCGTACGGCGAAAGAGCCGGCACACGAACAGCGTGCGCTCACTCAGCAACCTCACCAGTGCCATGATTTAGCATCTATCCCAACCCAGTCCTTGGGGGAGGGAGACACAGGGTACCGCATTTTTGCTCTGTCCCATTTCACCCTCTACCTCGTTGGTTTCTTGCTCAGGTGTTCTGCCAGCAGGGTGAGAGCAAAAACCAGGACCATCCTAAGATGCCTGTGGACTGGGTGGGGAAACATTGTTGATGAGGTTCACCTCTGGGGGTTCAGTATGTAAAAATGCAGTTGTGATTTTAATATGATTAGAAACCTGCCTGGTTTGGAAAAAAGGAGAAGTAGTCACCCTGAAGCTCATGTGATTTTATTTTCACTTTCATCCAGCCTTGCAATTTGTTAACAGAGGAGCTCTTTCTATAACCCCCCTTTTTTTTGGCCAGACCTTGTAATCTTGTAATGGGACATGCTGGCACTTCAGCTGGTGATGATTTTCAAAGGGCAGAGTAGAGAAATCAAAGAAGAAACCAACAGAATAGCAAAGGCTCTTGAGACTGGAACTGATGACAAGAGCTCGATTTAGCAACTTCCTCACAGGAAAGTCTTTACATTCCAGTGCTTGCAGTTCAGGAGGCTACATGAACAAATAAGTAAACTGAGCTAGTCAAGACTTACTCATCATGAACTAATCATGAACCAAAGGAATCAAGAGACAATACACCAAGGAAAATGGCAAACACCACATTTAAGGGACTTAAATACTGATAATGTTCTGGGTATAGAATATTCATTTTGGTCTAAATGTTTTATGATTTATTCTTCAAGGATAAAATCATTCTTCCTTTTCCTTTTATGCTTTCTTTTCATTATTTTTATATCAGGATTGAATATTACAACTTGAAAAGCACTAAAATATTAGTCTTTCTCCAGTAATGAATTACAAATTTTTTTTTTTACATTTTTATATATTTTAAAGAAATGCAGAGTAGTGAAATTTTAAATGTAAAGCACTTTACTTTTTGGTAAGCACTTTACGTTATCTAACATAAACTGGTTTCACCTCATTAAACTTCAGAAGCAGTTTGTCTGCATAGCCAGTAAAGGACCTTCTGTATGAAATGTTTATCACTTATGATCACGAGCTCAGGGTAGTGACTGAAAAGACAAGATCGCGGGTACAAGTGGCCAAAATGAGCTTTCTCCCTTAGTTAGGGTGAGGAGTTGTTCGGCAATATAGGGAGAGGCTATATATATATATATGTGTGTGTGTGTGTGTGTGTGTGTGTGTGTGTATGAGACAGAGAGAGAGAGAGAGAGAGAGAGAGAGAGAGAGATGTTTAATCTTATGCTGACAAAGACTGTGTTACAGGCCAGAACTTGAGAACTTGCAAGCACTTGTTGGTTTAATTTTGTAAAGGACACTTGTAAAGGATGCTTTCATACACAGACTGTGATCATGGACAGTGGCTAGCTCATTATTACCACTCTGTTATCCAAACACCCTGCCAACACATCTTTGACAAAAGGGGGCGCTCTTGCTTTAGACACCACTAGGGTTAGGGTTAGTGTTAGTGTTATGGTTTTCATTGTAGCTGATCTTCAGCAATCTTTTCGATCATAAAGACTCTGAATTCTTATTATACAAAAGTATAAACAATATAATTGTAATGGACAGATCAAAGATGAGAAACATACACACTGAAAACAATAAATTATACAACAACAGTTCGTCTTGAAAAAATACTCATATGGTTCCCATAGCAGTATGATTTGTTGCATATCTTTACAGAGTAATGTGAATTCAAAATGCAACATTCCTTTCCGTTTTGTTAAAATAGGCTGCGTGTTCTTTGTTCTACCAGGCGATGGCACTGTTGCACAGAGCGGGTCTACACTAGGAATTACTTTAGGCCATTCTCACCAGCAGGTGGAGACATGTGACAGCCGTCATGTTATCAGGCCCTTTAAGGAGTTATGGGGTCATGGTGAGGTGTGAAAGGAAGTGTGTACTAGTACGGTATTAATGTTTTTGGCTTTTGGCATTCTCCACATAGATTATATCTATCATTAAAATTCATCGTATATTAATTTCCCCAACACACGGTATGCAAGGCAAGTAGGTAATTTTTTGGTTTGTTTGTTTGTTTTTACACATGTACAGAAATTACAAGATCAAAAACGCACACTTGGGAAGCGTTATCTCAGTATATTCATGTATGATATTTAATCTGCTCCAGATACAGATAAAGACTCCAAGGTGCCTCATACTACAGCAGAGGACCGTCACCAGGCGTACAGCTAATTAAGCAGCACATTAATCTCTGTCAGTGCGGAGGAAATACACACGTTTGGAACCAGTGGAAAATTCTCCTGAAATGCCGCAAAATGTTTCCGAGAGCAGGTGGGGCAGGGATGAGAGGGAATACTGTAGACTTACACCACGAGGACCAAGATAAGCATCAAAGGGATGGCGTTAAAGGCCATGCAGAGAGAAGATGAGCGATAAAACAACAGGCACTATCCGAGATTATCAACCGAGGAGGAATGAGACAGGAGCTTTCAACGAAGGCAGATCTCCTTACCTTTGCGAAATTAAGATTATAGTTTGTCTGGAGGAGTTGCTACCGGGTTTCTACGTCGGACTGATTTCAAGGATTTAACAGACCTGACATGCAGTACGCCTAAATGTACCAAATAACACTGTTAGAAAAGACCTGGCGTGCTAATTTGTTGTCTTTCCGATGCTGCAGAACTGCCTTTTGGTTATCCATGTGTATATCGATATCCACAGAGAAAAGCAGTACAAGATACGTCTGTTACTTATCTGAACGTTACTGTCCTACTAGGTACCATTGGCGCGGGTCCTCGATTGCGTTCACATGGGGTCTGATATACAAAAGCACGTCACACATGTTAACATGTTTCTGTAGAAAAAAGGCTAGACGTAGCTTGGCAACTTTATGAGGTGTGTCTAGCGTAGAAAGTCGAAGTATAGCGTCTGTATTGAACTATTGTGTATAGGTTGCTTCTCGTGTCCGTAACACATAAACAACTATACGAGAAGAGGGCGATTTTTATAGCACTACATCATTAATTACGAAGCATTCAAATAACACGCTCTAACTGCACACATACGGTATACAAGAAAAGCCCGTAAGGATAGTTGGTCAGTATACTAATGAAGAAACCTTCCCTGCACGCAGTGCAGTCAGTTCACCTGACACACTTCAAAGAAGGTAAACGTTTCCTGATGCAGACGGACACCGTGAGCAATCATGCGCTTCGGCCCAGCCCGTGTGATGAATTATCGGGAAGCTTTCTTGGTAATTTCGAATCTTCATAACAAGTGCTTTTGTCATAGAAAAATTAATGAAAACAAGATTGTCTTTCATTTGAGCTGATTTAACCGCCTCGAGAGCCAGATGCTCCTCTCTGGATATAAAACAGTCAGCGTTAAACAAAGGCCGGCGAAAACTACCTTTTTTTGTCAGCTCGTACTGCAAATAAATCAGCCTGCGCGCACAATGGCCATCTGTTTGTTATTTGATATGTGTGAATACATGTTGTAATGACTTTGTTTGTGAATCAGTCAGTGCACTGGAACACACGAGAGCTCTCCAAGTGCCGGAGTGTTCAAAGCTAATCATATAATTGGACACAATAGTCAATGACAAATGGAGTTGCACGGAGCCAGCCAGCTGGGAAGTGAATATGTAATCATTGTAAAATCATATCATTTTGCATATTTGAAGACAGCTTAATAGAGTTTGCTTGTCACCACACTATCAAGTGATGATCAGAGAAGACTACATCATATTTGCTTTGTGGGATATTGCTCCTGTGCATCTCCAGTGAGTTAAATGAAATGGAAACTGTTATTTCTGTGCCTTGCAGATGCTGTGTCTTCAGTGTGGTGTGGGATTTATAATGGGATTCTGTTGTTTGTGAAATCTGAAGTGAGAAGCATATAAAAACCTGAATGGAGCTCTAAATGTTCACTCAAACTCAGTTGATTAAACCACCTTAAGACAACATACAGTGGATGCATTCTGCCAGTTCTGCTCAAACATAATAGTTTTTCATGAGATTTAGAAGAAAACTGTTTATCTAACTAACACATACAAAGACTACATTGTACATTCAGTTTTTGATTGACACAGGGGCTTTTAAAACACCTGGCTATTGGCTAATCAGTAGGGTACTTATCTTTTCCACATCCACACTAAACATTTAATATGTCACTGAGCTTCCAGCTGTATTTAAGTTGGGTTTATCACACCGATCCATCAGAGGTTGGTGGTGGAGGATTTCTGCATCTACATGATGGTCCTGCCTCCATCTGCTAGCCGCTCCTTCAGTGACCCTGCCTTCTCCACACTGGTCTCCCACATCCCACTTTAAATTCCAGAACTATATTTGCTCTGACTGATTTCACGTGTAAGATGTGCAACCAGTCTGTAAGCTCTGCTGCTTATCTTCTACCTCCCTTACACCTTTGGATCCCTGGCTCTGAAAATTCCTGACCAATCCTTCACTCTCTTTGACAAACTGACAATATTGTCAAAATTACTAAGCCACTCAGTTTGAAAGGGTGTTTGAAAGGTTTGAATATCAGTTGTACCATGTTTCCATGTAGAGTACCTAGAGTTAAAAATAAGAAGCTTTGCATTGTCTTTATAGAAAGATGGATAGGAGCTTGTCAAATGAATTGTGCAGCATCTCTGTAAGAGGTTTGATGTGAAATTCACAAAACCCCATGATGAGTTTCAGGGAAGAAATGGTTAAGGTGAGTTACACAGTGACAAATTAGGGTTGCTTTCAGTGTGGTGAAGATTCAAGCTGTTCACAGTTGTCTTTTTACGCACAAGTAATAAGGAACTTGGTATTCAAACTTAGTAACTTTCCAAAAAGGGAATACTGAATCTAATGAATGCAGATGGATAACACTGTTGGAAAAGCAACCCTTCATTAGTGCTGTATTTACAGTATTAACACTTGCTTCCCTGTGGCACCAGTATTTACTCTCAGTAGCTTACACATAAAGATCATATCAGGCAGGAGGAGAGGGGGGGGGTGATACCTAGCTCTCCTTAATCTCTATTAAAAGGGATAATCTCCCATAAAGAATGTGCTCAATGCAAAGATGACTCCCATTGACCCAGCAGTTAGTAGAGAAGAAGGCAGGAGGAGAATGTATGGCTTTGATTACAGCTGTGGCTATTTTAGCGCATTGTGTTGCTGCTGATTCACACGCAGTGTATTGCGGCACCATTAAAGGGTATAAATAATGTAAGGTCCTTTTCTACACTACTCAGCTAAGTGCCTTGAAACCTTGTGCTCCACTTGTCAGGTTTTCGATAGATTAAGGCAAGATTTATTTTAAGTCCGTAAAGTAGCGTGTTCCTGACGGCATTCAGCGGGGATCGAGTGTTAGGCGCAGAAGCCCAGCGCTTCGGTTTTAATTGTAACACGGGTAAGTGGGCGGCCGCACAGGGGCGGAGGCTCTGTCCGACCAAGTTCATATTTAATTTAGTCTCACTTAAACCTTCGTATGATCCATTGGCTAGCGGCAGCTAGGCCCAGAGGGTGGCCTTGCAGCAGACACGAGAGACATAGAAGTTTGCAGTTCCGAAACACGGCCAGGCTCAAGCCTCTCCAACAGAGAAAAGATTTGAGCCTTTGTTTCTCTCTCTCTCTCTCTCTCTCTCTCTCTCTCCCTACCTCCCACCCTCCTCTTATCAACCCTTCTCAATGTTATTCTGCTGAAGTCACCACTGAGAAAACAATTAAATCCAGTCTAAAACTAGCCTACGCGCCCGTGTCATCGCTAATTATGGGGCGGTTCTCCGCATTGGAAATAATTGAAACCCGATGCGTGTAGCTCGTCCACCATGCTCCCAGCGCAGGTCCCAGTGAGGCAGCGAGCATCGAGGGGAGGAGAGGCAAGAGGAGGGCCTCTCCAGTACGACAGCGCAGGGCAGCGGTGCGCCTTGATCTGACAGCCGAGAGGGTGCTTGTGCGTGCGTGTCACGTAGCCGGCTCCGAGAGCTCAATTACAAGATTGATACTTAGAGAGGAAACTTCATTTCGCTTTACAGATGTCGACACCGCTAGAGAAAACCAAGGTTGTTGTTTAACATTAGGCGGTTTGACGGAATGAGAATAAGCACGGAAACAAGGAGTGAGGCTGTTATTTCTGACTATTAACCTCCGAGTTTTGAGGCCTGCTTAAGCTTCGTGCTGATTACGGCCCATCTAGAACTGGCGAAGCGAGTATGAGGGTTGGATACTGTGCAGTGTTTGAACAGAGGCCAATATTTGATGAGGTTCTGAGGACATCTCTGTTTCATTTCAAACCCATAAAAAACCCAAAGGGCTTTCTCTACATTTTCATCTTAATTTGATTACACGGCATCTTGTCTGTGCGAATGATCTGTTTTGCCTCAAGAGGATCTCTTAATCACTTTTCACTCGCGGCTCCGTCCCTCAGAACATGCTGCAACTGTTCTGGACTTTTAACAGCCACACTTGATTGAGAGGTAAAAATACATTGGGGGTTGAGGGGAGAGATGGAGAAACAGAGAAAAGAGAGAGAGAGAGAGAGAGAGAGAGAAGGGGGGAGGGGGGAGAAAGTGCTGAAGAGCTTGGCTGCGTGTTCTTCGATGCTGATGGAACAGCGCGCCGTTCATTTGCAATGACGGTGCCGAGGTTCGGATTGGGCGGCGGGCGACTCCGTCGTTACGCTCTCCGTTAGGAGCCGCGTAACGGCACGCGGAACAGATGGCTGCTGGCCTGCTCCGTTCTCTTGCCTTTCCCATCCATTAATCTTCCCCCTCCGCGTTCGTGCAACACAACTATATTAACCAGAGAGAGAGAGAGAGAGAGAAAGAGAGAGAGAGAGAGAGAGAGAGAGAGAGAGAGAGAGAGAATGAAAATAAGAGTGATGGAGTGAGAAAGGGGAGAGAGAGGGAGATGAGAGACAGAGAGAAAGAGAGACAAACAAGCCTGGCGCAGCTGTCAGAAATCTAGGGGGAAACCATCCGTCCGCACGCCCGCCTCTTTTCACTCCTCTAAACGCCCCTGTAAAACAGCGCGGAAGAAACCATTTCACCTCGGAGTCGACCCCGTAAAGGTGGTACCCATGGCCGGGGAACAATAAATGCTCATTACAAGGCGACTTCCACGGCTGCTGAGGGCTTCACGGGACCGGCTGCAAGAAAGCAACACTTGCGATTCCGACTGTAATTGAAGAAGACGACTGTTTCCTGCAGGCCAAAGCGAGCAGATTTTACAGTGCTGACGGCTGGGCTTGTTAGCGGCAGGACTGCACAGTAGCTGTTACGCTTGTAAAACAGACCGAGACTTGGCTGCCGTCGCTAAACATCTTTCTTTCTGTATCAGTCGATCAACTGACCAGAAGGTTCAGATCACTCCTTTCCTCTGATCGGGTTTTAGATATACGAGTATTATTTATTTTAGAAAAAAAGCTAGACAGAAACTGTACGTTCTGTACATTGAAACAAGCTTGATTTGAACGCCCCCCCCCCAATAATACACGTTCAATATATGGTTTCATGTCAAGACTATTTAAATATCACACAAACTATTTACTGTCAGGCTTCACATGTATGTATGAAGCTGAAAAAACTGCGTTATCTTTCTGAATTTGTCGCAGATAAACCACTTGGATTATTTATTTTAACTGATACGCTTTATTGTGGTGTGCTGTTTCTGACCAGCTGAGATCAAATACAGTCTCTCCGAGGCGCTCACCAAGTGCTCCGTTATGCTTTATGGTTAAAAAAGAGAACAATTTCACTGCGGACTGCAGGACGTGGCCCTGATCTGCATGCAGCCGCAGAAGCGACCAATCATGATGGTGTTTCACAGCTCTGCCGTGCTGGGCAAAAAAAATCTGTGGGCTGTTGTGGCAAAACAGAAAACACATTAAAGTTTGCAGGGCCACTGCGAATTTATGAAGGACAGACATGACAAATATTTGAGAATGCAGCTCTATCTGGACCCTCTCTGCTGCATGTCCACAGCAGTCCATAGCTAAATTGAAAAATCAATTCCAATTTCAGTGATTGGAATAAAGAACACCAGGAGTTGGAGATAAAAAAGAGGCGTTCTTCTCCTGGATCCCCTTTAATTGGAAAGTCATTTCTTCAGGGTATTCTAATGGTTCTGAAGGAAGATTGCAAAATAAAGTTGATGAGCTGGAGGAAGGTTAATAGCTTGTGTGTATGGGTATGTGCACACTTGTATGTGTGTGTGTGTGTGTGTGTGTGTGTGTGTGTGTCGATGTGTGTTTTCCTTGCAGAGCATCCATCCAACCTTTCCTTCTGACAGAGGCACAGAATGAAGAAAAATCCTAGACTCCAGAGCCTTGTTCACACTTTGGCCTCGCTCCATGCATCTCTGTTCTGCAGGGAAGAAGCAGATCACTAGATTGTGACACTGGCCTACGGACATGGTTCTAACACATGTATAATGTACAGCACAGGCTTTCTTGAAGAACTCCTGAACATAAAATGCATCTTAATTTCAAAGATAATTATTTAAATGTATTCACATGCGAACCCAGCTCTAAATTACCCAAAATTCCAGTTAGCTGTCACAGTCACACAGCAGCATAGCTGCCCTTATTTTTTTATTACACAGTCTGATCCAGTAGGGGGTGCTGCAGAGGATAAACAAAATATAGTTGTTTACTCAGATGGGCATCTAATGAGAATTTGTAATTGGAACAAGCTAATGAATAGGATATAGTGGTGATATATGCTTTTTAGCCCCATAATAAAGGACATACAGGACAATTTATCATATATAAAAAATTATTATAATTATGTAATTAGTATTTGCCTAATTGGATAGCTTCATAATTGTGTTTATACATTACTAAAATGAGCCAGTTGGTTTCCTTTTGGAAACAACATAAGCCTGACTTAAGCCTCAGCTGACTGAGTGATGTTGGATATCTACAGCAAAGCTTATGATTTACATGTTTTATTATTCCAAAAATTACACTGCTAAAATATTATTTTAACACCAATGATGTTATTCTGGGTATTTTGAGCAGTTCCTTTGTATTGCATATGTAGAGATAATATAAGCAGCACAAAAGTAATGCAGAAGAACAAATAATTGTATGACGTATTATTTTTTATTAAGGAATGTATTACATTTTGAAAGTATCTTTTCCACCTCTACTAATACTTCTTTTCAGTTAAAGTTCAGCACAGGTCCATGATAGGTATATCAGTTCAGTGCTAATGCTTTATGCTAAATCATGCAAGTATGTTAGAAAACACCCTGAATAAAACCCTTATTACACTCCATCATTTCAGCATGGTTTCCAAAGTTTAACTCACTTTGCACTAAATAGAACTAACATGTTCAGTGGTTATTGAAGAATCAAGAGTAATCACTGGACTATGGCTTTATAAAGTAGATTACAGAACAGGACAGGATATTTACAGATATTGCAAAGGTCACGAGATTGTCTGTGCTGGGGACAGATGAGGG
>JAOXYF010000024.1:7523725-7556487 GCA_028565775.1 Sternarchorhynchus goeldii
TGCAGATTAGCTCTGGATTCCACACAGAGAATCTTGTTTCATGTGATGTTGGGGTTGTTCTATCACGGTAGTTTACATATAAGAGCCTTGGGCAGTGGCTCCTACCGTTGTAGCAGGATATATACAAGAACTGCTACAAAACCTTACCATCCTTTTCTGCAAAGCTTTCATGTAGGCAAGTGGCTTCTCACTGAGAGAGCCGAAGCACGGAATGGGGGATGTGTTATGTACTTCTGGGATTAATAGATAGATAGATAGATAAATAAATAAATAAATAAATTTAAAAACCGGTTTAAAAATACAACAAACAAAAAAAACAAACAAAGCCTGCTGTCACACATCAGTTTATAATATAATATCAGGAACAGATTGTTTATTTACTTTCAAGGAAATGCATTTGTGCACCTAAGCACCATGTTATTTCAATGGAAATTAATCCGACATTTTATCAATTAGCATATTCATTCTAGGTTAAATGAAGTGTATGTAAACTATGATGCACAATACAAGAACTGAAAAAACCCTGACTGATGTTCGAGTGGGAAAAATCAGATGCCTGCCATTATGTTTTATGAACAAACCCCCTCATTAAAATATGTTAAAAACTTTGGCATTTTTATATTCAAATCAAGATGAAAAGTTCATTAAAGAGGATAAATATTTCATAAGATTCTAAATAAAACAAAGAGAATTTTTGGCTTCTCTCAGCATAAAATTCCTTTGAAAGATTAATTAATACATGTAAATTATGCAAATTATGCCCATGCAAATATTTTATGAAGACAATTAAGGGAACCATTAATTACGGCCTTTTTGCTTCAGTGACATTCGTTCATTTAATTTTAATTTCACTTTAACTGTTTTGATGTTTAATCTTGCAACAAAGAACTTTATCTCTTCTCACAGGGTCATGTAAACTTGCAGCGCACATCAAGAGGCAAGAAGCGAGAATCAGAAGAGATACTGAAGAGATATTATAAATGGTATCACCGGGATTTAGTGGCAAGATGCTCTCCCAGAAGCACCATGCCAGGAAAAACAGTCAAGCTTATTCTTGGAATGGATTCAAAACGCTGGAAAAGCAGTTAATAAACACAGACTGTGTTAATATAGCAGAATTACAGAGTGTGACAAAAGACAAATAGAAATAATTAGTTCTCTGAAATTATGCCCTCATTAATTTTTTTCTTTTTTTTCCACTAGTGAAGACTTGAAATTACAGACCATATTTTGCAGAGGTTTTTTTTGTGTATGGATCAGGCAAAATATTTCTTCTTTTTTCTAACACTAGTATAATTCATCAGCTTTTCTCTCTTTTTTGCCATTTGCATGTAATTATGCAGCACTGGTTGGGGTTACAGCAGTAACGACACAGATCCCAGATGAATGGGGTTCTAATTGATCATACAAGCAGTGTTACATCCATTACTCTTTTAAATGTCTTCTTCAAAACACCAATAATCAATATAAGAACCTAGGACTACATTAATATAAGAGCCTAGGACTACATTAATATAAGAGCCTAGGACTACATTAATATAAGAGCCAGGACTACATTAATATAAGAGCCTAGGACTACATTAATATAAGAGCCTAGGACTACATTATCCAACTTCTGAACATTTTAAAGCTGCAAGGGAAGTAAACCAGACTTTAATAAGATGATTCTTTACTATTATTCAACTGCAGCTTAAATCCAGCTTGGGTGTGTGTCTACTAGAGTCTATACGTAAAGAAACTGATTAAACCAGTGCCCTTCTCTTGTCCACATTCTCCTTGACTTTCATTTTGTGACTTTAAAATAGGAACTTCTAAATATAACAATTACTGCAGAAATATGATTAATCCTTAACATAAAAACTGTATTATCATAATACGCATGACTTTATGTTCTAGAACAAAATTATTCAGGCCCCAGTTATCAGTTCAGTGAGATTTAGTGGGGTTAAAAGACTACTCCTTTCATTGAATTCTTCCTTCACAAAAATATCTTTTTAAGTAGGCTAATCAAACTGGGTTATGGGGCTTTTTTACTTGAGTATTAAACTGCCATTTCCAACATTTCATAGCAATTTCCACAGACTATTTTCAAAGGGAAATCGAGACCACTCAGAACGATAAGGGTGGTGTTCTCAAGAAGCTGATGGGTCAAGTTATTTAAATGCTAAGGCTGGTACGACTTGACATGGACTTACACATTCGTTCAGACTTTTACACCGAGTTCAACTCTGAGGCAACAATCGATAGCATCATAGCAATAATATGCTTTGACATTTGCTGTTCAACATTGATTGTGTGGTAACTAACTGAAAACTTTTAAACATATCTTTTTTAATTTCTCTCCACATGTCTGTAATCCTACCTGGACAACAAAAACTGTTATCATGTGGGAGTGACTTTGTTTCCCTCTTAGTCTGAGCTGCTGCCATGGCTGGGAACCGTGAGGCTCGCCAACCTGTAGCTCTAACGTGAGACTCGCCAACCTGTAGCTCTAACGTGAGGCTCACCAACCTGTAGTGTAAACTTGAGGCCCGCTAACCTGTAGTTCTAACGTGAGGCTCGCCAACCTGTAGCTCTAACGTGAGGCTCGCCAACCTGTAGCTCTAACGTGAGGTTCGCCAACCTGTAGTTCTAACGTGAGGTTCGCCAACCTGTAGTTCTAACGTGAGATTCGCCAACCTGTAGCTCTAACGTGAGGCTCGCCAACCTGTAGCTCTAACGTGAGGTTTGCCAACCTGTAGCTCTAACGCGAGGCTCGTCAACCTGTAGTTCTAACGTGAGGCCCGCCAACCTGTAGTTCTAACGTGAGGCTCGCCAACCTGTAGCTCTAACGTGAGGCTTGCCAACCTGTGGTTCTAACTTGAGACCCACCAACCTGTAGCTCTAACGTGAGGCCCGCCAACCTGTAGCTCTAACGTGAGGCTCGCCAACCTGTAGCTCTAACGTGAGGCCCGCCAACCTGTAGCTCTAACGTGAGGCCCGCCAACCTGTAGCTCTAACGTGAGGTTCGCCAACCTGTAGCTCTAACGTGAGGCCTGCCAACCTGTAGCTCTAATAATGTAGGGAATGGAAGCTCCTTTTGGATTCTTTGGTATATTAGGATATTCTGAAGTAGAGGATGTTTCACGTTATTAATAGTGAACAGCGTAAATATTGATGTGTTTGGTTTTAATGCATCCGGCCACCTGTAAGCTACTGATATTAAAATGATAAATATGTCTTATTTTTATGCTTACAGGAATGGTTAGGAGGAAATGCAATTTACATACAAGTTTCCATGTACATTAAATGTAGTCAATGTAATAAGGGATGGTGATAAATGTCTATTATTTGTTAGTTATGTTAGACTCATAGCTCAAGTGAAGGAGCTAAATGTGGACATTAAACATGCTAGGCTGAATGACTACTAGAGGGAAGAGGAATATCTGCACAAAGTTTTTTTTTCTTCTCAGAACCATTCTTGTCATAGACAGCAGAAACTCCAGACACCAGTTCATTATTCTTTTTCGAAAGGCAACTTCGATTTGTGTGCTCAGCACAGACTGCTCAGATGCTGCCCCCAGTGGCTGCCTTTGCAATTGAAGAACCCAAACCACAAGCTGGGTAGACATCAGCACACACTGTTATTGCTGTACCTCCAGCTACAAGATTAAAGATATAGCTTAATACGGGTGTGGAAATCAAAGCCAATATGAACTTCTGACACATGTATCAGAGATTTTCTCAATGTGCTGACAACAGCTGAGAGGTACATCTTATCTGTAGTCTGAAACACGGAGACGAGAAAGAACAGTCCCTAATAACCTTTACACTGGGCTTTAAGGATTTCTTTTGTTTAGCTGGTATGGGCAGAAATCAAAGTGGATGTTCTTCAAGCTCCTTGAGGGCATTTCGAGTTTCTGTTGACACACCAAGCAAACAAACAAACTTCATTTTAAAAAAGTGCTCCATATACAGCAAATGTAAGAGGCGAAGTTCTTCAGAAAACTATCACAAATGTAATGAGACAGGAATCGTCTGATTTAAATGAATAAATAAAGCAAGTGAAATAAACTTTCCATTTATAAGCCTCCATTAACAGTCCCCAGTTCCTCATTTGTAGGCAAAATAAGATCGGGACACTGCCATCCTCTTACCTCCCAACCCCCACCTTAATCCAGCACCGAAAAAAGGGGAGAGGAGACAAAAATCACTTCTTTCAGTTTTTCTGTTTTAAGAATGGCCGGTAAGTCTGCCTTTTTCTGATGCTGCTCAATGTCCAACATTCACTAGAGAAACGATTTTACTTTTTTTTTTTTTTTACAGTGAAGTGTTGTCTTGATGAATCCCGGTGATCTTGACCTTCCTCACGAACTGTGAGTTCTGTGGCCCAGATGGTGAGCTGCATGCTTGAACAGCAGGGCTGAAACTAAGCCTCATATTGCGGGACTGCAGCGAGATTTATAGACTCCTCAAAAAACATGTACCTTGTATTGTCCTTTCAGCATCTGTTCTGCCACTGCTGCGGTCAGTCTCTATCTCCTGGGTCAACGAGTCTGGCAAAATGAAAGGATAATGACGATTAAATATCCATAGCATCTGCGCTTAATTAGGAGGGCTTTTTCTGAACATCGTTTCGCATGATTGATGGAGGCGGGTACGAACGGCCATGGCACATAGCACGACTGAGGCTTAAACCCCTGATGAGGTGAGGGATGCAGTGAACGCAGACCAGGGCTCCAGGTTGTCGGCACATGTTGGCCCAAACCTGGATCCGAGTCTCTGGCAAAGACATCACAGACGTGACACTGCTACTTTTTCAGCGCGCTGTGAGCATTTTATGGCACAATTGTTGGACACATCAATTGTTGGTTCATGTACTTCAGGGTTCTGTTATAGTCTAGGGCACTTGTATTTTTGAATCTCAAGTCAAAATCAATCCTCACACAGGATTTTGACAGCAAGCACTCAATCACATAAGAACAACCCAGATTTGGGTCAATTGTTTATGCGGCTAAAAAAACATTTGTTTTACACAGAGAAGCCCTTCCTCGTTCAATTGTGAAGGCTCCCCTCCAGTAAAATACCCAGAATATGATAAAGATTAGCATATTGATGTACAAGATGCCAGTGCCATGTGCCGTGTTTTTATGACTGTGCGCAAACACAATTTTTTTTATGAAGATTTACACATAATGTACATAGTAGGGCTTTTTCTCCTGTAATTTCGCATGTCGTACTTTTTTCATGTAACTTAATTCTTTGCGAAAGCAGGCTGTTCGATATCTTCCTAACCAACATAACACGATTCATATGTCAAATAGGAATAGTCGTCTGAAAGTCAAAAAAGTACAAACTGACAGTTAACAGCTTCCTGCTCAAATCAAATGTCAGGCTAAAGTAGGCTAATAGGCTAAACGGAGCTGTGATTGGGCCCGTCACCCTTATTACGCTTCGTTACCGAGCCGTCCAGTAACACTTCCTTTATTCCTCGCTTAAACCAGCCGTGCGTTAGCGGCTGATGAGCTGCCCTGCACCAGGAAGGGGCCGGCCAGTCCGGCGGCGAGCGGCTCACCGTTGAGGGAGCGGAGGCTCTCCGTGGGCGAGGTCTGTTTGAGCGACTGCTCTGCCTGCTCCCTCCGTTTGCACTCGTACTCCAGTGCCTCCTGCAGTTTCCTCTTGGCCTTTTTCTCCTTCTTCAGGCGCTTTTGAATTATTGCTGAACACACACACACACACACACACACACACACACACACACACAGTGGTCCCAGGTTGAAAGCCCAAATCAACCACTGGGGTAGAATGAGCAAAGGAGTCTGAAATTAATAACTGGTGGAAGAGCGACTTGGTATTCTGAGTACGCTCCCTGCTGCTCATCGAAAGTTGGTTTGGGGGGGGGTGGGGAGCTCTTGTTCAACGAAAATGGACTGTGTCATTAGCAAAATAATTGGGCCAGCGATAACCTGGATTAACCTGGGTTAAAGTGCCAGTGGGACGACGTTCAGCAAAACTTACTCAAAGGAAGAAAGGGGAGGAGTCAGCTGAATATAAAGCAGTTAGGGCCTGCAGGGGTTCCCGCACACTTACACGGATCCTGGTGAGGAACCGCTTTATTAAACCGCCTTTCATTTGATTCATTACGTGCCGCGAATGCATAGAACATGAGGATTAAGACCAATTGGTGACACTTTTGTGTACAAAGAATATGAATCATTTACATGGGTATCGAATATATTTAAACTTACGTGCATTAATACAGCAGTAGAGAATAAAGCAGAGAGTGTAACTAGGGGCAATGCAAAATGTAAGAAGTGCTTTTATTACCAAAGATGGTTGTAATTTATTAGTTCAACTATGAGCAACCTACAGACCAATCACGGCTTTCCCTTGAGAAATTCTGTTCTACATTTAGAAATATTTACCATTTGAACCATTTACAGCATGTGTATTTATAATTACCTTAACACAAAATATACTTCCAAGCACTTCCGCATGTTAAATCAATGTGCGTTCATTTCTGGACTATAATATGAACATCTCTCCTGCTGCTGGAGTTATCTGGTCTTTCTTACTGCTGCCACAAGAAGCACAGGCAGTCTAGATGATGCTTGGGCTCTGTGTGTTTGCTTTTAACCTGCCTTGTTAGATCACTTTAACAAGCTGGATCACTTTCTAATTGCTTAAATTACTGAACTGACGCTGGTATACATTGAGGATGTGAATATATGGCTTGCTTGGACTAATGAAAACTCCTTTTCCTAACTGGATGATGGTTAAAGGTTGTGTATGTAGCAGTCCATTCAGTGCATATGGGCTATACAGCAGTACATGAAAACCACTTGTGCTAAAACACTTCATTATAAAGCAAAGGTCGAGGAGTGGTGAGGATGCACTAGACTTTAGTTTGATTAAACAGCAGCGCTGCCTATAGACATCATAAAAATACACTATTCAGTGTATAATCAATAATGTGTGTGTGTGTGTGTGTGAGTGAGTGTGTGCGTATATGTTTGTGAGTGTGTGTACCTCTGTTCTTCTGCTCCACAGCCAGTTGTTTCTCCAGGGTCTCTCGGAGTTCTCTCTCCCTGAACAGTTCCATCTTTAGCTCTGTCTTCTCCAGCTGTACCTGCTTCTCCTGGGCGCGGGCGTTGTCAATGGCAACCTTCAGCAGACCCTAGAGTAGTAACAGGGACACACCTTAAACAGAGATAGCACTGGAAGCAACTTTATGTAGCTAGACCCTCTCAGCAGAAGCTAATCAAAACACACAGATCATTATAGAGGAAGTTTTAAGTCTAACCACTAAAGTTTTCAGCTTTACAGTCAGAGTTCAGTAATTAATTGAAATACAAGAGTGAAATCAAGCAGACTCGAGGTTTTGATCACCTCTTGGCCATTAGAGTAAATCAGAGAGGAAGCATTCTCTCATCGAATTGAAATCTAGCTAGAAAGTACCAGGGCAAGGTGTAACAAACAGGCTACAGGCTTCTCAATAGCACTTGTATAACTAGTTGTGCATTTGCAGTTTTGATGGAGCCGTGACCATTTCAAAACAATTATTGCCCAACACACATGCAATTAAGGCAGATGCAATGGTCTATATCATACTAATTGTTCCTTCTCATGACCCCAATTTAGACTAAGTTGCTTTATCTCAATTTTCTGCTTGGATCACTTCTGTTGATTTGTATACGAGCACTCAATCAAAACGTTCCCCCAGGATCATGATTAAAGATGACTAACTAAAGTCAGGCGGACCCGAGGATCCCGCGCGCTCGGGATAATTATCGGCGAGGCCAGCAGGGGCAGTGTGTGCCTCTGATGTTACTATCACAGGAACGCCGCCTCTCCCTCCGCCGTCCTCCCGTCATTAGTCGCACGGGCCATGCTAATCAGCCACATCCATCTTCCAGCCTTGCTTTCATGTGGTCGGAGCCGGCGGGGGCTGACAGGGGCCGGCGGGGGCCGGCGGACGCCGTAATGTTGCACGAATGCTTTTCGCTTATTCTGCGATTTTGCTACGGCGCCGTGCGCTAAAGGACGGAAGCCGGGAGGCACATCATGGGTGGAGTACCGTGATGTTAGTGTTAGAGGTGGGGGGGGATTCGTTTCCAGCAGCATAACCTGAGAAGCAGTGCTCAGCGTTGATACACCTGGCCAGTTCAACGGCGCACTGGAGCTAATAGAAGCCATTATGTGTAACTACATGTCTGTGCAGAGTCTATATATGCACACAATACATAAAACCGCACGTCAGATGACTCGGTAGGGAGTTGTGTGGATAATAGACATTGCTGAGAAAGGAGATGGAGAACCACTAAACCAACACACATACCAACACTTAACTCCTTCTTTAAGAGCTTTTGATTTGCATTCAGTGACACAATTTAATTTGAAAAGAGAAACAGGTGAACTGTGATGGTTGTACCATAAATTAAGACTAGGGTTACTTTTCTGTTCTCCGTTAGGAGTAAACCTAAATATCACAAGTGCTATAACACCCTAGATGATATGACTGGTGAGAATGTGCTCATGTAAAGGTTTGCTACAGTACCTGCTGAGTGGTTAATATACAACATTCTTACAGGCCAGATGTTTAAGGTCCACTGAAGTGGAACCATCACGTTTGGCTATTTCTTAAAAGCAGAAATTGCTGTGTCATGCCAGGGCTTTGAAAAAATGCCATTCTTTACCATCAAAGCTATTTTGGAGAAAAAAAGCAGGGGGGAAAAAAAACCTGACTGATGACATCACTGGGTATGTATTAAGAGTTCAGTGTGGAGCAGTTGATCGTGTACTAGATCATGTCTGGGTTTGGTGTCTGTTAGGACATATGTTTTGGACGTGTGCATGTTTCTCTGTACATTTAATAACATTTTCCTTTCATTGACGTCCGATTTATTTTTATCAGCTGTTTTTTTTTTCCCCCCCAAAGTCTTTCAACGTTAGTCAACAAAGACTGGATTTGTTCCTGCGCACTTAGTAAAGAAGCAGTCGGAAACTGATGACTCATAGGAGACAGCAATCAAGAACTGAGTGCTGTTTTGGTGAAAATCAAGGGTGTAACTATGGCTGAACACCGTGTAACATAAACATGCCCCCACTAAACCAAAACAGTGCAGAGTTAAGATTGGAAGATGTAAGGTGTAATATACTGCCAAATCTCGTACACTGCACCGCAAAATATCATGATCTATAATGGTTTTTAAACATTAGTTTAGTCGAGTCAACAAATGATCAATCATTTTAACTGCATGACTTTAAGCAAATAAATCTATTCTACGAATCCCTGGTGGTAGGAAGCTGAGACCTACCTTCCCTTGGACTTTCTGTTGGGAATCTGTTGGTACTCTGTTGGTAATCCACCAAGAGCTCACCTGAATATTGGTCAGGAGGGTCTCTATTGATGACAGCCCATCAGGAAACAAGAACGGGGATGGGAACCCGGGTGGTAAGGCCTGGCTGGCCAGCGACAGCCTCTCGTAGCTGTCCCTCGCTGTAGGGGTACACATCGGGGGTTCTTCTGGTGGCAAAGTACGAGACACACACACTCAGCACAACTACAGCCAGCGGACAGATTACGTGTCAGTTGCAACACCGTACCGTGGAATAAATCATTATTTTTTTCTGGGATTGGTATTTATACATAGATTTTGTTTGTGCGAAAATCACATTAACATCTATACAAGCATGCCCAATCAGCTGGAAATGACTGATAGCCCATTCTGTCACTGTCATGTGAATAAACCCTATTATTGATGTTACTGTATGTGTGGCTGTTAGCGATGCTCGAGAGCTTCTAATCACATGAATGGAATGAGATTCATGAACAGAACGCTATGAGCCGCTCTTTCGCGGTGGTGTTTCAGCAGTGTCATTTGTCCCCTGTAACGCCGTGGCAGTAGATGTTCTAGGAATCGAGCTTCCCGGCCCATATGGCCCTCTGAGCTTCAGCTAGGAGGAGGCCACATTCAGTCAGATGCATATGGCAGGCCTTGATCACCAAGGGCCTCTGCTCCACAACAAAGACAATATGGCACAAGATGGCGAACCTTCATTTACTGCCTTTCGGCACAAGGGCATTTCCTTTGGCCCGGGCGGCGCTGCCAGCTCAGCCGGATGGATTTAACCTCCTGAAAGAAGCTGTAGAAATCAATATGACTGTAGCAGAATTTCACCACCGACTTAAAACAGATTTTAACAGACGAGCTACACACCCGCAATTGGCCCTCTAAGGGTCTTCCATTGGACGGATGGGAAGTGCTAAGATAAAAAGGTGCCTGCTAATGCCTGATGACAGATGGACACGAGCGGGGACTAGCAGACAGGAAAAGCAGTAAGTGCATCTGCTGGAGCTAAGTGTGGGTCAGTCCTACCAAAGCAACACAGTCCAAATTTAAATGGTCAACATGTGTGATTCCAGTAAAAGGATCATTACTAGATCACAACAAACTCCTTGCTGACTGACTTGATTATAGATCCAAACTTTTTTTATTTTTTGCATGTTCCAGTACAGTGGATACTGTTTCCAGAGCAGAAACAGGCCTACTACAATGGCCCGGTGGTAATAATGCCATATGTATTACTGAATTAGCTCACCAGAGGACACATACTCAACATATCCAGTGGTGACACCACATTTATAAGGAATCAGATCATTTTATATCACTAAAAGAAGCATAAAAATATCTAAAGATGCATATCTTTTAGTTGTCATTGGACAGTCCTTACTGAAAGCCATTTAGTGCAGAACTACACAAAAGATCCATCAGAACCTTTTCAGGCCCTTGTGTGGGAGAAGGCATCATCTGAAGGGGTGTAAATCTGAGCACAGACATTAGGCAGATGTCATGGATGTAATGTAATGTAAAGCAGAGCAGGGCCACACTTCATCCGAGGAGCCGTAGTGGCCTGTTGGAGACCTGATGACATCATCCACCATCCATCACGTCCATGAGGGCAGACCTCTGCCATCTGTCGCACATGCCATCATAACTCTACATCCATGTCTCTCTCTCTCTCTCTCTTGATCTCTCTCTCTCTCTCCCTCTCTGTCTTAGACGTGCACACAGTGGCCATCACCATTCCCCCAACCCCCACCAACACACACACACACACACACACACACACACACACACACACACACACACACACACACACATAGTAAGCACACAGCCATTCCCATCCACAGAGCCCAACGATGACACTATCTCCATGCTGTCAACAGTGCACCAACAGTGTACCGCTGAGTTCTTCTTCACACAGGCCACAAACCCAACCCGGCCAGGCTGGGTTCGACTGCACTGGTTCCAAATTCTCCTTGTTTATCCTGTTTATTAATGTTGATTCTAAAAAAGCCCAGTTCGAAGTCAGACAATCCACCAGCCCCTTCCACAGCAGGCCTCTCATACAGAATTAATACGTGTTTGCATGGCCCTCTAAATCATGCGCAAACACGGCGAGACTGGAGGAGCCCCACAACTCCCATCAATATTCACTAACGCCAGCCAAGGCTTGGTAACAGCTGGTCTTACATTAATTAGTTTAAAGTATTTATTTCATCCATCTCCAGAGCAGATTGAGCAAAAACATTAGAGATTATTTCAAGCATCTGCAAATGCCCTGGAAACGTCAGGCGAACCAACGGTTGAGGCACAGCCGCCAGGATGAGGGCTTCATAATTTAGGCTCACTGGAAGGGGGGGGAGGTGGTGAGGAGGGCTGCAGCTCCACGGAGAAGCTCCCTGCAGCTTCTACCCAAATCTCCCTTCCCCTCCAGTTCATTACTGACAATGGATTGTTGCCTAATGGACAAACATTTGCTAGTAATTTAATTTCATAAATAAAAAATCTAAAGTCCACTTTTCAAAGAGGTCACCGGTGTAACTTGATGGCTTGTTATTATTTGAGCGTGTGTGCACGTGTGTGTGTGTGTGTGTGTGTGTGTGTGTGTGCACGTGTGTGTGTGTGTGTGTGTGTGTGTGGAAAAAGAAGTGGATTAGTGGAGGACAAAAAAGCATATCAGATATGATTATTAGATCAGAAAGTGTTTGAGTGGATTTTTCCTGCTCTAGTGTGTCCCATGGCATTGATAAAACAAATGCCAAGTTGACAGAGAGAAAGAGAGAGAGACAGGCAGAATTCTGCAGATGAGAAACAATAGGGGAGATTTGGATGGCGGAAGCATTGCAGTTGGTTTGCAGCCACTGTTGTCCCATATTTCATCTTGGCATTAATCATACATCATTGCTTTAACCAACTTCTGCTGGGGAGTCAGCGAGGGGCTCGCTGCACGCACAATGCTGGATCGCACGGAGCTTTGTGCCGCTTTGTTACAGGGAAACAATCTGTCGTCCACTGTGAAGCATACATTTGCTCTCGAATCACCAGTTCAGCTCTCAAAATAACATCAGAACACATTGCTGTTAATATACAAAAAAAAATGCTCCTGTTCTTACCCCCCCCCGCCCCCCTCTCTCCCAACGCACACACACACACACACACACTGCATTCTCGTTAGCCACTCTCGAGTGGTACTGCCTTTTTGAGGATTCTCTCAATTCACTCCTTGCTTTGTGCACTCTGGTTTTGGCTCCTGCCTTGCTGGTTATTTCCCACCGTCAGTCCAGGATCATTGACTGGGACTTAATTACAGCGGCAGACGCCAGCATGTTGGAAGGGGCTGGAGGGGGAACGCTGCGCTTTCCAGGTGATATTTCTCCGCTGGGGCTGCCAACGGCAGCTGTGACAGGTCCGAGTGCGGCTCTGCCCGCCGGAGAAACCCCTCATGAAATCCTTTTGGGTCAGCCGTGTCACAAATAACATTTCATGCACAACTGTTTTGCAGGATAATAGGAGCCACAAATAAAAACGGGACGCTGTAAATACAATGCATTCCGAATGAAATGCCATAATTTAAAACGACATGCGCTCATGCAGACATGCACACACACACACACACACACACACACACACACACTCCCTCCCTCCTGTGGCAGCAGTAGGAGTCCTTGACAGTATGCTTGCAGTGATAAATCACCTTTCCAGTTAATTTTCTCAGTCCTTATGTGTTGTGCTGCTAAAACAGGAGCTTAGGAATTGACTTGACAAACTATGAATGTAAAAAAATATCACTTGGAGGGATCTAGGCTTATCTCCAATTTACATGTTATTAGACTTATACTGTGAACAGCACTTGGACTTCACCATGCCAGTGAGAGAGAGAGAGAGAGAGAGAGAGAGAGAGAGAGAGAGAGAGAGAGAGAGAGAGAGAGATGCATACGATAGCAGAAGAAAGAATACATCTCAAACCCCTCTTGACACTCTTTGATATCTTTGATGGAAAGTCACAACAAGGAGACCAGAAAGCTCTCACCTGATTTTTAATATGATAGACACGACACTACATGATAAATCGAGTGAAAACCTTGGGAAATTTTGCAACATTCTCTCAATAAATAGCTTTAATTGACCTTGGGAGCTGAAAATCTGCCATATGTTTGGAGTTGCGCTGTTTGAATTGAGGTCCCAGAGGACCTTTCAGCTGATTCCTCCAATGAAGGCACTGAGCCGGAGGAGAGGCAGAGAGGGAAGGAGGGAGAGAGAAAGGAGGGAGAGAGAAAGAGAAAGAAATAAGTGAGCTGGAAAAGAGAACGACAGAGGACTGGAGGGGGGGAGTTGGGGAAGAGAGGGAAAGGGAATGAGAAGGAGAGAGAGAAAGAGAGAGAGAGAGAGGCAGCATTTGGCTGGCCTGGCCAGTCACTGTGATATATTGACAGGTGAAGCCTGTGTCCTTGCAAACCTGTGTTCCTCGCAGCAGGAGAACTGAATGCTAAAACCTGGAGCATGTCAGTTCCCTCTCGGCAAAGGCGGCTGTTGCTTTCAGCAGACAATTACATTTTATTTGACCTGCCAATGGGCTTGAAAAAGTTGCTGCCTTCCGGGGGAGTGGTTATGACCTTTCAGTCTCATAAATGGAGACAACACAGCACTACACAGGAACTCATCTCCAGGTCTGTCTCTCTCCTCGCATCTACTGCAATCACCCCTTTTACAGCAAACACTTTTTACTCACCTAAGCGCTTCCTGACTATTTTATACCGTAATTCCTTATTGTTTGTGGGGTTTTTTTAAGTTATGTTTGGCCGTGCCCAAGTTTAAACAGTATGGAAGTAAATACGGACCTGGAAAGGTACGTTTATTCCGTGCGGGACTTTGAGGGGGAGGTTTATGTATGTGTACATGTGTACGCGCGTATCCCAAACACACATAAGGTGTACATTGATCCATACTGGATGAATTTTTTCAGAATGACGTCAGCATTCATATGTGAAGCTCACGGTTGGTATGACAGCAGAGACCCCATGGGTTTGCATTGGAAAGCCTGTCATCACAGGTGCGGATGGTTCCTCCTCTTACCCACGTAGCTCTGCTCTTTTTCCACTCCTTAGTTCGGTGATGTAAATTAGACGCTGCTACATTCCTGCTGAGCGCCAAAGTCAAGAGCTAGTCGGCCGCTGCCGTTTTAACAGGTACCATTTGGCTTGGAGGGCTTTATCTTTAAGCAATGCACACACTGGTGTTCTCTCTCCTTCGCTTCCTCTCTCTAGCCTAATGTTCTCCACGCTTACAGATTAAATCGCTTGCTGCACAAACCCATTTGAGAGCGGAGAGAAGGTGAGAGAGGTCATCTGTACAGGCACTGGGCCGTGTTTCCTAAATGCGCGGCCAAACATTACTGTGCACGGGCATAAAATTAGCACCAGAACCTTAAAACGCTGACATTTCGCATGACTTTTGGGAAAGTGACACCGTCATATTTTCACGTAGGATATCATTATATTTCAGCCGGGGCCCGTGGCTGGGCTGCACCATTAATAACCGATTCCGAGAGTCACAACGCTGCCCTCTTTTTGAAATAATGAGTCCTTTGCTTTGTCTTAATAAACTGAAACGGCTTCTCAAGGCCACGCCGAAGACAGCAAAACAGGTGGGCCGGCGAAGGGGAGGAAACGTTTGATACATCCTTAACTGTCATGCGCGGTCAGGAAGCCATTAGGGGAGAGCACCTTCCACACGCGACGCAAATGTCTAGTCAGAGGCCTCCTATTTCCTATTGACATAAAGCAGCTACGTGGCCCGAGTCTTCCCTGAACACTCGTATAAAAATGCCAGTGTTATGACCAGCTGCCCCGACAGCCGTTACACGTGAGGCAGTTCTACCATGCGCCAAAAAGCAACTTCTCCGATTCTGTTCTGCACATCTGAGCTGAAGAAGATATCTTCTTTTTTTATGCGGCCTTGTCATATTTATTGCATAAAGGTCAAAGCGTTCATTTGTTCAAAGTCAGCGGTTTTTTTTTCTTTCTTCCTTTCTTTTTTTCCCTCCGTGCACTTCCATGTAATAAATGCAGAGAGGGATGTCATTACCGGACCGCTGAGGATTAAAGGCTCGGCTGCCTGTGATGACTGCATTAAAAAAAAACGTCCGCTACTTTTGTTTCCGCGAGGGCGCACCCTGAAACGGAGCGCTAGGCGAGAAACTCGCCACCGGCCGACAGACGTCGTTTTCGTAAACAGACTGTCCATCGACGACAGATAGAGGGCCCGTGAGAGAAGCTTGTGTAACCTTGTGTAACCTGATTAAAAAGACAGAAGGAGGTTCGCGAATTAACTGGCCCGAGTGTTTGAAAAGCAGATGCATTCAAGGTTTGTCCTTTTCGAAGTGTGTTTCTTATGTATAAATTTGGGAATGTCAGTGATTAAGGACATACAAGATATGAATTATGGTTTGTGCCTGAAATTTAACATTTAAGCAGAAGATGTGATGACTGAGATCTCAGAGATAGGGACAAGAGAAAATGGCTGCATAGTGGCTCAGTGCCTGCATACAAAACTACAGACTAGAACTCGAAACACGACGATCATTTTAGAAATTGCTAATCTCTGGTTCTGGGTCCTGGAAATCCCAGTAATCGTAGTCTAGGATCCGGCATCAAAAAAGCAGCAACGTGCTGTCATGTTAACCCTGAATTTTCATTGATTTTATAATAAGCTTTTGAAATGTACATATTTTATAACATTTGCCATTGTGCTGCGTTAAAGGCTAATAAATTAGTAAGTCAGCCTGATTCTTTAAAGGTTGTGCGTCTTGTCAGAGCGCAGAGGAGCTCGCTCTGTCGACGACGATCTGACGTGTTAATGTCATTGCGGCACGGAACGAGGATGTTGTGTGTTCGTGCGTTCGGTTGAGGCTGGCGCTAATCCAGGCTCGATGTACCGTGCTGCTCGCGACAGCAAAGATGAAAGACAAAAAAGAAAAGGAAGTGTAAACTTTTTTTAAGGCTTAAGATGCCCGAGTCCGACTCCTTTCCGCTCTCGCGAACACATTCAAACGTGTGGAAATGGATGCAAATCCATTCGCGACTGTTTCACAGTTATAAAAATACTTAGGGGTTTTTTAAAGCGGTTTGATGTGTTAAGCATGTGGAAATCTGTTTTGATAACATTATTCATAACACTGGCTTTGCGCTGCTTGAATTAATAACACTCCATTTACAGATGGAAGAAAGCTGGCGTGGTATTTCCAGTTAAAGAGATTAATTTTTAAACACCTAATTGTCAGGCCGGGGTTGGGTGGGATAAGCAACAGCTTCTCCAGGGCCTCTGTTGCTGCAAAGTCAAGGTGACTGAAATACTTTCAGGCAGGCTTTCAAACGAGCGAAGCCATAAGAGAGTGGAGAATTAGTCTTCCAGCGGTTTCCCTCCACCCCTATTCTCTTTTATTAGGACTGATTTACTTCACAGTGAAAGGATATAAAAGCCTTAAGTATCCGACTATAATTACAGTAGAGTCAAAATTTAAAGGTTTGACTCACCATGTCCGCGAGTCAGCTACAACTTGGCTGCACGATAAGGAAGCTCTATTAGAGAGAGTGCCTGGCAGTATTACGCTTTAACAGGCCATCAGATGGCTGTGTGAGAACCAGCGTTTTTTAAGTCTGTAAACAAGAGTTGCTGTTGTGGAAACTTGCAATTGTTTATCTCAGTAAAACTGTATCTTGGCATGTTAGCGACGTCTGGCAAGCTGTTTACGTATTAGAGGCCTGGAATCGGCCAAACGGATCTGGTAAAGGCGGGACTCGCCAGGCCTAAATGTTAAAGGAGGGTCACGTCGAGGGTCAACCCAGCCTCCTCGTGACAGTCGCTACACTGTGTTTTATTTGGAATCACAAATTAGCGGCAGAACGGAATCGGGGGTTGCTAATTGTTGCGTTTCATCTGTCCAAGGGCAGGCGGGTGAATTTGTTCACAGCAGTGTGCATACACGTACCGAGAATTCACAAGGAGGATGTGTCCGCACCACATATAGAATTAAAAAAGGGGAAGAAAACACATTGTGATTCAACCTTCTGTTAAGGGAAAAAAAGAGAAGCCTTCAGACAAAAGCTAATTTCCTAATAAGCAGCACAGAAATGCATGAGACAGAGGGAATGAAATGAAACGCAGAACAGACTGAACAGGGATAGACAGCATACCCTCATGCCAATGCAAATGTATCCATAACACGCTGGTGAAATGAAGGGTAACCTGAAGCAACCCAGCACATTGTGATGGACAAGGAGATTTCACCTTCGCCAGTGAATAATAATACATTATTAAATTTGCCTCTCCCCTCACTAGATACACTTAGCTGACCACAGCATATTTATCTCCCTAACCAAACCTTACATCTTGGCAAGGGAAGGCATTCTGTCACTTTTGAGGCATTTCAAAAATTAAAAAGAATCTCTTTCTTTTCAACGTTCCTAAGAGCACTGGTTTTTTTTTTTTCTTGCTGAAATGTGATTAGCAGTCAGTGGTGTCATACAGTGGAACATTCCGGAAGGAGAGCAAATAGGACCTACCCAAACGCACCGCGGGGTCCTGGGGGCCTTCCCCAGCCTGCATCATCAGCACTATTTGTCACACCGCTTGCAAAATTTGATTGATCCACCATTGAATTATTATTTTTTTTTGCACCCTTTCACTTGGACAGGACACACTGACGTGCTGTTTGATCATAAACCTCAACTGTCTGCCAAGTCTCATTTCACCTCCTCATGGCTAATGATCCAGGCTTTTGTCTTTAGCAGAAGTTGGCAGAGTCAGCACACGCCTCCGACCGCTGCGTTATTCTGTTCTTTCTTCCTTTTTTTTGAAGCCAGAATGGCAAGGACGCTAAAAAGACGAAAGACAAAGACGCTCCCAATGTAGACGTGTCTGATGGCGAGGTAGGAGACAAGTGTATGCGACTCGCTCAGTGAAACACTGCCAGTGATCGTCTGCTGAATGGGACCGATGAATAAATCGAGAGGTAGGATATAGATTGTAAAAAAAATGAACTACTAGACAGAAAAATGGTAAATTCTTTCAAAGATTGAAATAATCCATCAATCAATCAATCAATCAACCAATCAGACAACCAGCCAATCAGTCAAACACTCCCATTTATACTCTGGCTATTGGTCAGATCCAGATCCTGTTAAATTTCATCAAGCTAAGCAAGAGTCACACTGGTATAGTAGTGACCCTTATAGTCTTAATCTGTTCAAATTAAACCAGGTATTTTCCTAGTCTGCTGCAAGCATGATAGGACAGACTCTATGGCTGCATACAGAACTACATTTATGAAGGTATTTTAAAATCAGTTTCACGTGTTACTTTTTGCACATGTACAAATCGCATCATCAGTGCTGTTGCCGTCATTGAGAAGCAATGAGAAATGCTAGTGAAGTGCACCAGGCGTTACAGAAATGGTGACAAATACTGTGATAAGTACATGCTAAATATAATTGGTTCAGATATTTCCACTGTAAAGGAAATTAAGCTGCAGCCCAACGTCTGAAGCATCAAAGATCGCGAGTCCTGACACCACGAGTCCTGACTCCACGAGTCCTGATTCCATGAGCTTTGACTCTCACAGTGACTTAGCTCAATGACAACTTTACACTCTGGCCTGTATGCATGCACATTAAGGATCAATCCTTTAGGAGAAAATAATAAAGCGCCTTAGTATGTCACTCTGGATAAGAGTGATTATCAATAAGGCATCAGCAAGGAGTTTCCATAGTCATGCCGCATTAAATGATATTTGTGTCGACTTTCTTTATTTGTACCCTATACTTGTACCTATATAATTCATTACAAAAGCCGGAAAACAAATTCAAGGCTGATACCATCCAAGTGCAATCTGAAATAATTGCCCACAGCATACACACTGAACAGAACTCCTGGCATGATTACAAAGCATGAGAATTCGTTTTAATTGCACACTTCATTGCTCTATCATGCCGTCATCTTGCATCTCCACTTTGATTTCTGCCTTTAAAACAGGTTGAGAGGAAAAAAATAAACTTTTATTCCATGTCTTTTGATGTTCTTGAGGAAGGTTTTTTTTTTCTTACTTTTTTTTTGGATGAAATAATTTAATGGCTAACACATGCTTCGCCATTCACTGACCAGCTGGCAAATTATCTAAGTGATACTGCCCCTGCCACGTTCCATCATTCATTCGACTGCATCCCAGAGCTTGTCAGCTTGGACGAATCAAATGTGATTATTCACTGCACATTTAAAGCTGAATGCTGAGGATGAATGTATGCATCAGTTCCTGCACAACCAAAGACACAATGAGCCGTCAATAGAGGGGTTGGCTAACAGTAAAGCAGTTCTTTGCTTCGCCACAATGAGCTGGTGATGAGCCTCGAGTCTGTTAGGCAGCTGAGTAACATGAATGCAGCACGGTTCTGGATAACTGTCACAATGGCAGACAGGGTGACCAACTGGGTTACACGGAAAATACACAGGAAATAACAAGAGAGAAAACTTGTGTTGCATTTCAGATGAGTGAAGTCCTCAAACCCATTCCCACCACTAATCCCTCTGCTCAGAACTTTTTATGGCCGAAGTGAATTCTTTGGATTTTTGCAATTGTAAGACGATGTTCGCGGAGACATACATGAGGACTATTAAGATAATATTCACTGAAAGTATATACATTTATTGATAACAACTCATTTTCTTAATAGCACAAAATTATTGTCATTCTTGATTTCTTGATCTTATTTGTCATCTCTCTGCTATTTATTTGTCATCTCCCAAATAAAACCTCACATGGTCCTAATTTTCCACACCACATTTTATCACTAATCGATGTCATCGCATACCTTACTCACAACGCTGAAAGCCCCTAATGATCAGAGAAAATGTACAACACAACGGCTGACAATTTGTTACAAAACGCCATTCCATTGGGCAATAACCACACTTTTTGGTTGTCTTAGAGGAGCACATGCTGATTGGTGCAAAGCTGTTGAAGGTTATGATAGACAGTGGTGCAATGTGTTCTCCTTCTCCCTTCCTTACTGCTATGGCAGTAGGCTGTTCCAATGTGGTACAGTCAACACACTCAAGTTCTTTTAAGACGTATTACCTCGTTCCTGTGACTGGCCAAGCCAAAGCTAAGTAACTTAGATACTTTTTTTTTAAGTAATATATATTCAGTTTTTCTAGCTTTTCTATTGTTGTTTTTGGCATATTTTTAAAAGCTTCGACTGACTTGATTTGAAGTTTGTAAATGTGTAAAAGACTGTAAATGTGTGTTTTGCTGAGTTGAATGATTAATATGTCAAACAAAACACAAAAAAAACTTTTAACTTGCACTATCAACAAAGGCTTGGCTACAGAGCTGAATGTTAATTTAAGGATTAGAATAAATGAACAAAGGAGCTTCATTCTCAGGCTTAATACATTTCTAGCTACCACATGTTGTACACACAAGATCAGGCAACAAGGAGGAGAAAGACCAGGAGACGGTAGCGGGACGTGTGTACGGTGGTGACGGCTGGTTTGACTGCACTGCCAGGCCCTCCGTGGCTCATCCGATGTAATGGTCAGTGATTGTGACGTTAATGATGTTCACTCATCCATATTTCTTTAAAACTGCGTGATTTCAACTGTGGTTATTTGCACTGATGCTAAAAACTGAGTAAAAAAAATAGCATCTCGCCTCAAAAAAACCTTTTTTGTAGCACTAGAATTAATCTGCTAGACTTGTGCTTGCATAGTGCTGTCATTATTAATAAAAGATTCTTTTTTGTTACTAGGGTTAGGGCCAACCACACACCACAGCCCCCAAGTCCTGCTCATATGGGTATGCCTTCATGAACATTTCCCCCAAGGAAAGGAATGATGTTAAATGTTTGATGTCCAAAATGGGCTTTACCGCCAAAGGCTTTAGGCTTTTCCATTCACGTTCTCTTGTTTGTCAACTACCTGCTGTTTCATTAGACAGAGGCTTGTCAAAAGCAACACTGACAGATTCCCTTTGTGAAGCAATTCAATTAGGCCCAACTTTCTAATAGCAGTTTGCTTTTCTCTTTGGCTTTGGTGTGGAACGCTACCAAATGTGTTTGTACTTCTGCTGGCAAAGATAACCTGGCAAACGCAGAGTCAGCTCAGCCATATGGTAACTCTTTATTGTATTATATGTTTTCCTTTTTTTTTTAAATCAGCTTTTAAACTTAGAAAGACAGTGTCTCTCTTCATCAACAAAGGAACGGAGATAAAGAGAGATCAGAAAACACTCTAAACATGCAAATGACGTGTCAGTTCTGTGTCATCTGTCCAGACAGCCCTGCCTGGATCCTGATGACGTAAAACCCTTGACTGTAACGCCTTGCACTGTGCTGAAAGTATAACGCATGAAATTAATTTAATGCCCTGCCAAGACCATAAAGATCAAACCAGTGGAGAAATACCATTAAACCATTGGAATGTAATCTCATTTGTCTAAACAAACTGATCCGATGAACAACCCTAATTAAAAAGTGCCTGCTATAAACAAAGCCAAGTCTAGCAGTGGTGGGTCCCTTCTTTAACAATGGGTCACATTTATTTTATTAATCTAATGCATCATGTATCATATCATTTCAGTTCAATATATCTATCATTAATTTTATTCCCTTCACTTAAGGCTTTTATTGGGATTACTTTGGTTATTAGTTGTTCTAATGTATTGGTTACCTCCAGATCTGGCTGTACAATCTCTCTTATCTTGCGGCATAAACCTGTGCGTGTTATTCAAATTGCCTCATTTATTATGATAGCTTCCTCATGTAAATTGTGCTGACTGCTCGCCCTTGCACAGTCCTCATTAGACTAATGAAAACCTTCAAACGAAAAAACTAAACAACCTGCCAAATAAAGGTCTGAGGTTATTATGAAAATTACAACTCTGGGAGTCGGGAGAAGCTCTGTTCATTAATTCATGCTCAGCAAATTGGTAACTAATTTAGTTGCACTCCTCTGCATTAATGGATTATTTTATAAAAATGTTTTCCACAGCCTGAGACCTTTGGCGTGCGCATTAGAGAGCCCTGAATTCTAATCAAGCCGTGTGACATATTAGGACTGGTGGGCATCTAAATGGTAATGCAATGGTAACACAAATAGACAATGTGGATTTACTCCCAGTCAGAAAGAATCAAGACCAATCTAGCTCAATTGCTATCTAAAGAGGCCGAGAGAATTGTTCTGTTGGGGGGGGGGGGGGGGTGAGGCTATACACAGCTTTGAGCTGATATGTCTCTGCTGAAGAATAATACAGGAAATACACTCAGAGGAGTGACAGGTATCATGATAATATTAACATAAACAAGCACGCACATCGGGTGAGGACCCTCAGACATACAGTGAGAGAACTATTGCGAAAAAAGAAATCGAAGAATCGAAGAGCAAACAAAACACACACACACAAACACCTCCTCCATTCCCCCACCCATCACACTTAAGTCCTGACCTGTAGATTTAAATAATCATGCTAATTACTCTGCTTCACAAGCCTGAACTATCTGTGGGAAGGTCCGGCAGAGTCCCTCCTCTCTGGGCTAATCCATCCGGGAGCACACAGCCCAGTGATTTCCACAGTGGCTTTAATATCATTATCACCCCAACCAACAATTTCCCACCCCAAGCCTCTGCCATCAGAGAATACTGAAATCTATTAGTTGCTTCATTTTGTGTTTAATCCAAAATGTGCATGCTAACTTTCCTTGTCCCTGAAACCATGGTACTTAATTAGCTAAGAGTATATGGGAAAGTCCATTTGCAAATAGTAATCTAAAATAAAAATGAGAAAAATGCTTTAAAATATTGATGGACTCAAAATGAACAGATATGCTGATTTCCATGGGTGACGTAATTGAGTTAGAGATGTCCAGGAGTCACACTAAATTGCAAAAACTGCTATGGGAACAATTCACCACTTTTTAAAATTAAGTTAGAAAAAATAAAGGAACATCAGCAAATCTACTGACCCATTTTGTTGTTGTTTTCAATAAAAAAAAGTGTGATCTTAAAAATGGAGACTGGAAACAATTACAATGGTTTTTATAAATGTCTGGTTTGAAGGTACCACAATCCCATTTGAATCTTTCTTACGTTGACGTAGGATTTGTTGAACAGCCTTTACTGGTTCATCTTGACCCAAAATATTTTCATGATAGTACTGATCATTTTTATGCATATTATTGATAATCCTTCTGACAGCAATTATATGGTAGATTAAGCTACTATATGAAATATGATTGTAATTATCTTAACAACAACAGAAACAACAAAAACAACCACAATAACAACAACAGCAGTAATAAGAATGATTACAAGAAGAACTAATCAGTCACAAATGAGATCCTAGCTGGTAATGTAAAAATTAATGTGATGGAAAGAACAGTAACCCTGTGCAGACAGAGTAGTATGATCTTCATTTGTGTCGTGCAACATGTATTTTATTCAGCATTTTAGGTAAGTGATTTTTGAGTGTGGAAAAGTGAAAATGTAGAATTCGGAACAGACCGCCAGGCTGCTGGTAGTACACGCGCATCGGTGGGCAGCTCATGCACTGATAACTAGAGAGCAGCCGTGAGCTATGACAAGCAGAGCGAGCACTGACCTTTCTCCGAGTGCATTCTCTTGGCTTCATGGCCGATGTCGTGCGTGGCCAGGTCGCCTTCCTTGGGCCCGGGAAGGATACTGGGAGACAGGCCCAGGAGAGCCTGGTTCATCGAGAGGCCGTTCTGGTGGACAGCTGTGAGAGATGATCACACACAGTCCACCGACAGTCACATCTCAGTCAGGTAGCAACAGTAAGAAGGACAGTGTTGAATAATGATTTGTGCCTCAAAAAAACCCCCAAAAACCAAAGAAATAGGGAATGTATTGTGCTAGAGATGTCTTAGCCTTTACTACGTTTGTGATTTGTGGTTAGCCTTATCTTCAAATCAATGGGCCAGTCAGTCAAAAATCCTATTTGCCAACAGCCTGTCTGGCACATTGAACCATCAGTATAATTTTCAAGTGTGCTTGTGACAGAGTTCTGAATCTGTTCAAAAGAACGGCAGTGGACCACGAAGATGTTCATCAGTGAGAAGAGTAGAATGCACTTTCAAGATGTTTTCTTGAAGTAAATGTTGACAGGAAACGTAAGAGTGAAGCGACTGAAGTGAAGTTCTACGGCTGATTCAGAAATTCACACTTCACAGACAAGATGCTTATCTAACAGAACAGGTCATGCTACAACCTAATTGAATGGCTTCGTCCCAGCACTTGAGAAGTGACTTTCTAAATTGACTGCATGTACTGTAAATGATTGTCCTAAGAATATATTTAAAATACATTTGACTATTTCGGAGATGACAAGCATGAGTTCTCTGGTCAGGGCGTTTCACAGTCATAGCTGAAACACAAAGCACTTCAACTGAATGTGTCATAATGGATGAACACATTTGTATTGGCACAAACACTTAAAAATGACTAGTTGTTTGCTTTTACTGAAAGAACTCAGCAATACAGAAATACAGGCTGAGCAAACAACATCAGTGTACAGTGATTCTTTACAAAGACAGTGGGCATAAACTAGCATAAATATGTTTAATATTATTGAACAGGGATGCAGACATGGTACTGCATTTTACACGGAAGTGTGAGCAGAAAAAAGATGAAATTTATGTCTCTCATTTGATGAAATACAAGGATCAAGAAGTGAGACACACGTCTCTTATGAAAACGGATGTTTTTAGCTTGAGTGTACGTACAGAGAGTAGGAGAGGGCAGGAAGAGAGAGGGAGCGAGAGAAGAGCGAGCGAGAGAGCGTGCGATGGAGCAGACGTACGGATTCTGTCGGAGGAGCTCTCGGTGTGTGCAGGAGAGCTGGAGACGCTGCTGCTCCGCTGGGACGATGGCCGGCTCCCCGGCCTCCTGCCGTCTTCCAGAGACGGAACAGGGGAGGGACTATCAGGAACCCGCTCCTATAAGCCACACACGCACACACACACACACACACACCCTCGCGGCCATTACACTTCGTCCACACGGCAGTCGGCTAAAAACAGCCGCTCACGCCGCTTCCATCCTTCCAGGGCTCAGCGCTCTCTCTTAGCCTTTGGATGCCATGTCCATCCATTTTCCTCCCTCCGCCTCCTCTCCCCCCCTCCCTCCTTCCCCCCTGTCTGAGGCTATTGTGAGACGCTGTGCCCCGGCTAGAGCGCGAGAAATCACTGATCATGCAGCCGATGCCCCCCCCTTCCTCCACCCGCAACCCCTTCTCCACGGCTGACGAGAGAATGAGCACGACACAATACGCGAGCGTCGCCGTGGGTTACCTTAATCACTGATGTCACCATTCTGGATGGGGCACTCTGTCCCTGTGCTGCGGCGGCCATACTGGCGATGGTGCTGAGGTGGTTCATCTGACTCATTGCCATGGTGACTGATGCAGGAGGCAGGCTGACAGGGATCAGGGGGTGGGGCATCATCATGAATGGCAGTTCCAAACCTGAAAGAAGGTTTTAAACATGCATACAAAGGAATAATCATTTTGGCAGTACATCAGTAAATAGTGGTTAAATGCAGAGAGTTAAGCAGTGGTCATTGTGTAAAAGAATGATTTAAATCTCATTTGTGATGTGGATGGTAGTGTACAATAATATTAAAATATTCACTAAAATAATCACTTTGCAAAATTAATTATTCCAAAATTTCCCTGTAGTATGTTCTTAACCATTATCTTCACTACATACAAATATTTTACAGTCTGTGTTAAAAATACATATGGTTACATCGATTAAGCTGTAATTATAGTGATGATAATGATAACAGCGTTGATAAAGTCATAAACATATCTCAATTACGCTCTGTGTAGAAAAATGTGAAATTATGGAAATATTTTTCTATTAATAGTAAATGCATTTAAAGTGCTCTGTCTCTGTAAAAACGGGGCAGACATGAAAGCCATTACTGAAATAACTAGCTAAAACAGTGCTAATTAAAAATAAGTATGCATCCACAGATGGCTACAAGCTAATTATAAGTATTTGGGTTAGAAGCACAGTTACTTGTATAGTTGTATAGTTATGTATGTATTAGTCACAGACTTTATTAGAAAGATTTATTAACAACAAACATTCTGATAATATAGGCCACCTGTTACCAACCCCAGACTGTCTTCTAACATTGCACGAGTGTTGAGTTTCTGACCACAGGATCACTTTGGTTGGGGGACAACTCATAGTCCTGTGTGAACACTATTATTGGTGTTGTGGTGCCGGTGTAGAGCTGTCAGGTGATTTAATAAATAAATGTTTCTAACAGAGTTGCTTGGTGAGTACATAGTGCCAGGGACAATGGCCCCTGGTTTAGGCTCACTGCTCAAACCTTTTTGCTCAGTAGCATTGATGCTCAGTAGCAGTTCAGGACTTGAGCTCTAATTGAAATACCCGGTAGAATATTTCTAATAAAGTGGCTGCTTTGTGCTTGTGTGTGTGTCTATTAAAGTACTATATAGTAACATTTCTACATTAAATAAGTGGTAAAAAAAATCTCCAGTGAATAAACCTAAAAAGACAGGCTGGCATTTCCGGGTTGAGAGTGGTTCATGTACAGTATAAGTGGGAATCAGTGTGCTACCTCTTTAGACAGTGATTAAAGAGGTGGAAGCAAAACTGTCCCCCTTTTTCAAAGGACATGTGCACACAAATAAGGTCACAGCCTGGTGTGTGTCCCTGAAGCAAGGACCCACT
This sequence comes from Sternarchorhynchus goeldii, assembly GCA_028565775.1. NCBI lineage: Eukaryota > Metazoa > Chordata > Actinopteri > Gymnotiformes > Apteronotidae > Sternarchorhynchus > Sternarchorhynchus goeldii. The sequence goes on from JAOXYF010000024.1 coordinate 7,550,823, forward strand.
CACAGCCTCTCCTCACTTTGAACTGGGGGATCAAAAGTAACGTGGAAATTTCTGGTCTCCGGCATTCAAAGGCTCCTCTCAAACGCTTGAAAGAAAACTTCAGCGTCTCCTGTGGAATTGATCGAGCTCTGTGCCCCCTCCTCTCTCTCTCTCTTTCTCTCGCTCTCTCTCTCTCACACACACACACACACACACACACACACACACACACACACACACATACACACCTACTTCTGTCACTTGGCTCAAGGTAAAGGGGACAGAAACACAGAGGGACAATACACCAAACAATCTGCTTTGCCTTTTGTACCAAATATCAGCGAGTTGGAGGGGTGAGAGTGGATCTATATGAAGGAAGCTTCACATGCAAGTTTCAGAAGAGACAACAAGAAGAGGAGGTGGGGAGAACAGCCCTTCCCTTCTGTGTCATTGCATTCCTTCGAAAAAGCACCATTGATTTCCATAAGAAAGATGGTGAGTGGATTCACTGGGAAAACACATTCCCAACCATCGGGAAGGAGAAGGGGATTAAAGTGGGCGTGGATGGGGTGAGGGGAGAGACGAGCAGCACCTTGTAAAAGTGCCTCTTGTCGAATGCGAAGTTTGAATCCATTACTGCTCCCAGGACCGGACTCAATCAAACCGCTCCAAAGAAGCGCGGGTGATTGCAGGACGCTTAGAGCGCTGTGTCCGAACAAATCGTGCGAGGCGGTCATGCACGTGTGAGCCTTTCTCAGAGCCAGCCTGAGCCACGGTGTGCCTTTGTGATCTCCTGAGCAAGATCTGACTGGATTTCAGCGTACATGGGCGAGCGAGGAAGACGTGTATTAAAGGCTGATATGATTTTGCCTTTGTCATTTAAATGGATCTTCATTATGATTTCGCCGCAGTGAATGACATCTGTTGTGGTGACTGACTGTGTGTGAGAGAGAGTGCACCATGGATATACAGTAGCTGACTGATCTCATGGGGCTAATCTCTCTCTCTCTCTATCTCTCTCTTTCCCTCTCTCTTTCTCTCTCTCTCTCTGCCTCTATCTTTTTTCTGCTTTCATGTTCCACCATCCTTAAGTGATGTTTCACGCATAATAGCCTATTCAAGAAAACCTGACAAGCTGGGAGGCTTTTTTCACCAAGGCCTTCAAGAAGAGCTGAAAACCAAATAACTGGGAGTTTCACATTTCAATGAAGTGGTTTAAGTTCTCAATGGCACTTTTCTCTCCCTCTTCACTGTGGTACACCAACAAGACAGAGTGGAACTCTAAATATTTCTCAAATTAACTGTCAACTAACACTGAAACTCACAGTGCCAAATCAACTATTTGTATTTTATAAATTTTTAGATTTTAGATTTTTTACGGAACCATTTTTTTTTTTACTCTGTTAAGGTCATTCTAAATATCTCGTGTTCCTAACTATCTACCCAATCCAGAACATTTTATTATTTGGAGGGGCAAAGGCTGCATTCCTAGGTGTGGGCGGTCTGTCGAAGTCATGAGTTGCGTACAATTGCCAGTAAGGTGTACACTGACTAACCATTTCAGTTACTACAGGACTGCACGGACTACTGACTGAGTACACCACTTAACAACGGGGAGCCTGTGGACTAACCTGTCCAGCTCCTCCCCACTGGGAATGCAGCCAATAAGAGAACATTAATCTGTTGATTCAGGGTTTTGCTCTGTTTTTCTGGTGTTTTTATCAAAAATCTGTGGAGATGTACATGAATAATATTTGCTATTTTGAAGTAAACGGGTTAAAGAGGAAAGTATGTATGTAGTAATGAATGTATTTTATGTTCTTCATTAAAATATACACATATGTGCAAATGTTATTTGATTACACAAATCATACATTATTATTTAAATATTATTTTGATTATTCAAACAGATATCATAGACAATAATGTTTGACAATATAATGAATTATTACTAATCATTAGTATACATTTATACTTTACAATGTTAATATGCTTGGGTTAGCTTTTCTTCAAATTTTTTGTCTGTAAAAATTCATCAAATGAATGAATGAATAAATTCTAAAATGATCTCAAAATTAGAAAATGTTCTTTGGTCACAGTAATCTAAAGATCAAAGGATTCAAATGTAGAACCTTTGGCACTGTGTGTAGCAAAATTAATTTACATACAGCACAGTGTCTAAAAGGCAGTGATAAATGCTGTTGTTTTCTTAACATGTATAATCCACAAGGAGTGGACTATTCTCTTCAGTACAATCAAAGACAAATTAATAAGATGAGATAACTTCATCACTACTGATAGTTAAAACGTCAGCTATCTTCTGTTCTTTTTCTTTAGATCTCAAAATGACGAAGGTTTTCCTATGATACCAATGATAGTTGAGCCCAAAGTTACATTCTGTTCCTGGTTAACAATAATGAATTTGAACATAGGTTAAAACATGTTGGAACATTATTACATCTGTTATTTAAATGCAGCACTTTTAAACTTCATCTTAAAGCTTTAGAGCTGATGTGTACTAAGAGTGTACCAGATTTTTATGTTGACAAAAACAACTGTGTGTGTATGTTGAACGAAATTAACAAAAACCTAATGAAGGAAACAGGAGGAAACCAAGAATTTGTTGCGAAGTCTTAAGGTTATTTGTTAATGTGCTAGTCATGTAGGTGCATCCCATTAACCTCTCTTCTCCTGTTGATGAGAGCTGAAGGTATCCTATATAAAGTTTATATGGGTATTTATTTTTTCCCACTCTCTTGATAATTCCGACATCCTGATGAATGCAAAATCTTTACACTACGTATATAGAAATATATTTTATATTACATATCGTGTTAAACAATGCAGTAATCTGATGCAGTTTATTATTATGGCAGTCATCACAAGAGTCAGTGATGGTTAACCTGATAAGCGACAGCTCAGTAAAGCATGAAGAGTGAGTGGGTAAAATTTACAGTCTCCTCAGTTGTGTTAGCCACTGGCCTCTAGCCACTGGATCTCCTTTTTCTACATTATCCTGGTGAGGCTGGAAGATTTCCCTTGACAAAAATTAAACCAGTTCCTGCTTGCCACTTTATTATCTCTTCAACTGAGTGATTTATTGTTTGTGGAATGAAGGCAAAAGAGGAGGGAAATTACATTTTCACCAGAGCCAAGGCTCGACCTGCCTCTTCTCCTCTATCTTGCAAGAGCTCACAACAAACAATAATGTCAGCTGTAATTGATCCGAGGTCGCTGGTTAGCCCTCCGGTAAAAGCCCGCTATTTAAACGACAAGGCGCCGCGGCCTGCTTTTCAGATGCTGTCTAATGAAGCTGTCTGTCTCTGCTATTTACCTTCCCTTAAATGGAAGGGAAGAGATGTACTGTATAAGCTTGGACCCGAGAAGATTTGCTTTCTTCCCGCGGAATGGGACCTGCGCATGCCTGCGGAATGCATAATTGGTCGCTGTAGTCAGGAATGGCGCATCCAGCGCTAATTAAATGACTTGTTTCCAGCCTATCCGTCTTTGTTTGTGAGTGCAGGGCGACGGAACGATACATCGCAAACGCTCGGCACCTAAACAAACACGCTTCCCACAGGTCCGGGGATTTGAGTAAACGGTCTTCACCCGTTTGAACTAACTGTGAAGGCGACGTGAGAATTTAATTTAGCTTTTCGGTCTGTGCCGTAAGCTAGGCGATGTTGCGTGTTGTTTTTGCAGCGATCACTCTCTCAGACTGCATCAGAAATCCCCATAAAAAGCCACCATCTTGCTTAGACGTTTTCCCCCAACGTGAGGCCAGGACTTTTTCTTGCCCATATCTTATGAAACATAACTTGTTGAGGTTAATTTAGGGATTTGTGCAATGTACAACTGAAGTGACTGAAAGCAGAAAGCAAGCATTTATTGTGAAATACATTCTGACTGTGATACTCCAAAGCAGTCCCAGTTATTACAACTGGTATATCAAGCATCACAGTTACTACTGGACAAAGTTACTATTAGCAGCAAAACCTTTCGTAGACTGAGGAGTCTGGCATGTTGGCAGCGCCAGAGATTGTTTTGTTATTCACAGATGGCATCGCCAGTCAAAGCAGCTACACCCTGTAACTCATTAGGGACTGTGGAGGAGAGTAGCTCCTTCACTTTGATGTATCCACCCACAGTCTTCCAGTGTCATTAATGGAGTCTTGAAAGCTTTCTCCCTGACATATAATTACACCTATAATAATAATAATAATAATAATAATAATAATAATAATAATAATAATGTCTATATCTTGTACATGACATCTATAAAAAACCTGTAAAATATAATTGCAAGTGCATGTTGTAATTCACAAATTATTGCTTCTCAATAGCCGTAATTCATGGAACCACAGGAAATTTTGGGTGTTGTGAGAGAGGGAAAAACTTTAACATGCAAGATTTCCTGATCTGATCTGATGTAAGAGGGCTTAACAAGAACCAGAGGATAAAGTGTGTGTGCGTGTGTGTGTGTGTGTGTGTGTGTTGGGGGGGGGGGCATTACACACTTGTGAGGACAGGGAGTGTAAAAAATAATGACAACAAAACATATCTGGTTTGATGAGGTAGCATAATTGCATCGCCACCCCAGAACCATCAAAGCAAACATGTGGCAGGGATTAGCAGGGAGACACAGCACTGTTTTATGGTGATCTTTTTTCTGTAGAAGGGTAAAGGCCCAGCAGCAGTCCCTAGCATATGGTGGAGTGGTTTTCTTCAGCTAACACTACCTGTTGCACAGCCTGCCCATTAATAAACAATGTGACATTCTCCTTACACACTGTGCTACACACATTTTAGAGGACATACAGCATCATATAACACTAAGTTTTGGTTTTTGGGGGCTTTTTTTTGGAATAAATGTAAATATTTGTAAAAGTACATAATTCCAAACTGATAATTCCAAATGGAATACAATTGCAATAAGCTGAATTATATTCAGTTTAGAGAGTTTTGGGTACCTACACAAAATCATGTACATATTTATTTCAATTTGTATTTTTTCAAATTCTGATTGAGGCATACAGTCACATTTCAGGGACACAGTGCTGGTCCTGCATATGGGGCTGGAGCGTGAGCTGGTTAACATAATTATCCACATGGTCAAAGATACCCAGACACGGACCTTCAGGATACATTACTGTGAGCACAGCCAATCTGGACTTGAATTGGTTTCAGTTTAAAATCGTCCCATATCATTCTCAATAAACTGCCGCGCTACAAGAAAGGAGGGTGGGAGGCACTACTAGCAGCTGTTTCCACTGAAAGCACAATATATTCAAGACCAATCAATAACCCTCCTCCCCAGGACCTGTGACACCCAAGCAGAGAGAAGAATCAGCTCCATCTGATACTTAGCAAAGGGTCCCTTTTAAAAAGATTGCTTTCAGTCAATGGCAGGCGGTTGTCATTTGACTCGGACTCTGGAATGAAATATAGTGAATGGTGTTATCCATCATGCAGCTTCTGGGTGCATGGGCCGGCTTTCAGACACTGAGACTCACCCCTGGGTGCATGGGGCGGCTTTCAGACACTGAGACTCACCCCTGGGTGCATGGGGCGGCTTTCAGACACTGAGACTCACCCCTGGGTGCATGGGGCGGCTTTCAGACACTGAGACTCACCCCTGGGTGCATGGGGCGGCTTTCAGACACTGAGACTCACCCCTGGGTGCATG
>JAOXYF010000024.1:7581196-7604534 GCA_028565775.1 Sternarchorhynchus goeldii
AGACATAGATGGGCGGTGTGGTGGGGGGTGGGGTGTTCGAAGACAAATTGAATGTGGCACGAACAAGTTTACATTCATCTCCGCTGACTGATTGGCATCAACTGCCAAACGTGGTGGAATGGCGTTCGAGACGAAGCCGGTACCATTTAAACCCACAGAATGACAATTAGTTCAGACAAGCTTTATCAGAGGCCAAGGACCCAACCACCCCCCACCCTCCCCTCTCCACACCCCCACCCCCAAACACTGAGTAAATCACTCGCTTTATTCCTGGAAGCTGTAGATTCCATTAAAAGGCTTCACGAGGAGAGAAGAAAAGTCCATTTAAGCCCAGCTCGAGAGCAAACCATCTGAGTCAGCACATCTGAGGGGGGGCAGAGCTGTGTCCTCACACCACTTGATGATATAATTCTTAATGTACAGCTCGAGGAGACATAAATCTTAAAACAGACATCACCTGAGATTTTTTTTACCCTCTTCTCTCTCAGCTTTATGATGAATTGTTTGCAACATGCCCACGACTAAAGCCTTCAACCTCTTCAAACCCCAGCTTCTAATAACTCGCCGGTACGGGGTGGAGTGAGGTGGGGGGGGGATGTGGGGGGCACATGACACAATGATGAATATCACAACAGACAGCTCCAATATGGCACAATTTTAGCAGATCAATATCACGGCGCAATATAAGAAAAGAAGAACAGATATTAGTCTACACAGTGTATTACAGATGAGGTACATCTCTCCTCCCTGCTCTCGCTCCAGACCTCAGCGATATTTCACACGTCTCGTCTGCCGCTACGCCCAGACACCATGGAAAAGATGCACTGGCATCTGCTTGGAATTAGCACAAGACATAGCAGTTCTGATTGAGTCATGCAAACAAGGTCCTTCAAACACACACAAGTTTTTTTCCCATGCCAGTGGTATGAATTATTTATAAGTATTTTAATTCTTCTTTATTTCTTATTAAAAAAAAGGTAGTTTGAGGTGTCTGTATGGTTACAGGAGTTTTAGGATTAAAATAAAGGCAAACCTAAAACTGAAAGATGGGACGCTTCAACCACATCTGAGTCTCAGATTTGCATAATTAACTTTAGGAACTCTGCTAGGCCCTCTACAGTAGTTATATATATATACATGCATACATATACATACATATATATATATATATATATATATACATACACAGTATATATGATTCCCTGTCCAAGTCCCTGTATGCTGACAGCACTCCCTCATGTTGTTTTCAGCTTTAAATGTGATACAGAAACCATTATGGAGACTGAAATAGTACCTTGTAAAAGGTATAAAACAACGCATCAAAATTTCCCTTAATCTAATTATTAATAAATGCCCGGTGACAGAAGTCCACGTAGCAACTGACTGGACTGAACGCGCTCCCCTGATAAGACAGGCATTTAGGGGGACTGCAAACGTTCATAATGTGTAATATCACCTCTCACCAGGGAGCAACCCCAGATCCTCAGAGCTGTCAGTGTCAACAGTGCCCTGCCATTGTGGAAGCTCAGAGTTCGTTAAACACCATTAATGCAGCACAGTATCCCTTGTGCTGCAAAACTTGTCAGCATTTCATTAGAGATTGATAAACATATAATAGAGTATTGTGAGGCCCAGCATGGAGAGGTTGACAGGCAAGTGGATTTAAGGTGGTGTGTTGTGGCAATGTAGTGGTGGGGGGGCTGTAGGGATCCCAAGCTCTCAACTGACAGCCAGGGAGATTCTGTCTTGGGCCAGGACGTCACAGGGAGTCGAGCAAGACCCGGGGCAATCTGCTGGGAACCAGCAGGGCCAAATATTGAGCCGTACCATTCCAAACAGAATGTGAGGGGTGAGGGGTGGGGTAGGGGGTGAAGTTAGGGGTGGAGTTGGGGATGGAGTCAGGGGTTGGGGGCACATGCCCAGCCACATTCCCACTGTCTAAGCCTCGAGATCCAAGCAAATCTGGTTTTCACTCTGCTGTGTTTTTGCTTTTTGGAGAAAACTGATATTTTTAGAAGGAAGTTGCTTCCAAATAAAATATTTACTTTTAAACATTCATTATAGCTCAACATGCCCATTTACTTATTAGGCGAGATTATTTTTATAGCACTTTTCATACATTTCCAGCATTTAGCTGATGCTTTGATCCAAAGCCACTTGCACTTGTGACAGGGGCATCTTGGCAGAAGTGGGACTTGAACCAGCACCTTATCATCGTTAATGGTGATGAAATCACTCATGAGGATCATCATGTGAATCCTTCAAAGACAAAATGTCCTGAGTCAAAAATGTCAAAATGTTCATCTTGTACTGTTGTAATGCGCTGAAAAAGATGCTTAAGTCTGTTACACCATCAGCAATTGGTTACCAGTTAATCAGTTAATCTCACTTTTGCCAGCTAGTAAGAAACTAGTAAGATGGATAATTAAAAACATGTCAGGTGAAAGTCCAGCAGTCCTTCTCTGAGTGTGTGTTCTCACACCGCATGCTTTGTTCGTCTGATTAACCTTCTCGCTTCTTAGCACGCCTTTAAATGAAATCTTTAGCCCTTTACATGTGAAATTAAAACTGCAGTCCCCTGAGCACTTTTAATTATTCCTCTCCTGAAAAACTTCCACTTTTGTCAGCCTGCTTTATTAGCAAAGCAGCCTACTCCCACTCTTCTCTCTCCTTCTTTCACTCTATCTCTCCTTCTCTCTTTCACTCTGTCTCTCTCCTTCTCTCTCCTCCTCCCTCTCTTGTTCTCTCCTGTTTTTTTTCTCTCTCTCTCACTCTCTTCTCTCTCTTTTCCTCTCTCTCTCTCTCTCTCTCTCACTCTCTTTTTCTCTCTCTCTTTCTCCAGGTCTGTCATGCTTCACTCCCTTGAATCTCACACCCACACCCTCGCCCTCCCTCTCTGTCTCCCTCTTTCCAGCGGGCCTGTTAAATTCTCACCTTGCACTGCCCTTGTCAGCAGGCCGGTGAAGCACATATCTAGGCAGCGAGGGAGTGTTTACTCATTTCCCCAGCACATTATCTTTCACATTAATCACAGGCTCAGACCTTCTGGACACAGCACAGTCTCCTGCTCTCCTCTGGACCTCCTGTTCCCCTCACATCTGACCGGCCCTGCAAACTGCCCTCGCCCCAGTCCTACTCCGACGCTGGGCAGTCATGCAGCACACAACACACACACACACACACACACACACATACACACACACCACTTGCACACCACAGATACCACACCCACACCACATACACACCACACACACACACACACACCACATGTACACCACACAAACACACACACACCACATGTACACCACAGATACCACACACACACCACATACACCGTACACGCCACATGCACACCACACTCACACCACACACACACACACACACACACACACACACACACACACACACACACACACACACACACACACACACTAACTGTCTCTTTATGAGGATGTTAATGGTGAGGGCTTTCAGTCAGAAGTCAGGGCTTCTCCTTATCAGTTAATAATCTGAGAAACACGCCGGCCGTTTGACATAAATATGCATGACAAATACGATGCGGATGATGCAGAAGTCAGTCGATCTCATTAGCCAAAATTAATTGGATGTAAATTGCATATTTTTTTTTTATGCTAACTAACATTTTTTCAATTCCCTCTGCTTTTTTGCATCAATTGTTTGACAACTCATCAAGGGACTCACGTCTGAAAGGCTTGTTTTGCGATTATACACGATTCGAGCAGGATTAAGATCTCGCTGCCAGATGCGAAGGACGTGGCATGAGCTCTTGGAACCCAAAAGTATTTGAGGCTAAAAATGTCCAACGGCATCTGCTCCTTCACGACATGGAAAGAAACTTGGCAACGACGCTATCAAAACAAATAAACAAATTTGTCCTCCCATTGAAGTGGGACGTTTTCGACACTTCCTTAGGTCTCGATGTGCTCGGGACCTTCCCGACGCTGCAAGGCACCATCGCTAGAGCTCTTCAAACCGGAGGGGGGAGGAGATGGACGGCCATGGGTCAGGAACAGGCAAAGAACGAAGTCAGCAACGTGTTTGGGAAACACATGGTAGGACTCATTGTGTGGGGCCTAATGAGGTTATGGACAACAGCACCGTGATCATTAATGACGAGCTGCTGTGGTCACATCACCCCGTGCTTCAGCCTCTGCCCTTCCGCAATTAGTGAGGTTTTTCCCTCATTGGTTCGCCAGTGTCTGCAAACAGGGGAGCAGCGCGACATCGGACATTCAGATAAATGAGCAAAGTAAATAGTTTAGAGAGTGAGTTTACCCAGTGAACAATGGCCCTTTATGAGACACAAGTGAGAAACCAGTGTGGAGCCCGTAGCAGCGGGGGAGGGGGATGAGCCAACACAATGCGACCCTTCTCCTAAAGCAACTTGTTATCAGGCAGAACGCAGAGCCCTTTTCAATCTGCATTTAAATACAATTCATTCTACTTGCTCATTTGCATTCATTTCTCCCATTATATTTGAAAATGGCCAAATGTCTTGCCGACACAATGCGGGAGCCTATCACGGGCCGGGGGAGCCCACACCTGATGCCAATTTAGCGCGTTTGGATCTTTTCATTGCCATGGCCCGATCTGACAACTCGGGCTCTTCGCAGTCCAGGGGACTTTTCAATTGGATTTGCTTGTGGTGACAAAATTGTTTTGCTCATGAAGGAGTTTTTCCAACTCCCCCCCCCCTCCGCTCTCTCTCCCTCGTTCTCTCTGAGAGGCTGGGCATCTATTTGGGTGCCATGGGAAAACCAGTGCCGAATGATTCTCAGTGGCTTCTGATTTCCACTATTTGTTCAGCATTAGGCCCACTTATCTCTCAAAGAAAAAGCAACATGTGGAGAGAGAGTGACAGGACGAAAGGCAGCCTCACTAACGGGCCCATTGTGTACTAAGAATCTGCATTCAAACAAGAGAGGCCCTCACCCTCTTTTTTCTCTCTCTTTCTCTCTCTCTCCCTCTCTCTCTTTCTTTTTCACACACACACACACACACACACACACACACACTCTCTTGCACGGGTGCTTTCACACACAGCGACTCTGTATTGCTTCAGTCAATTACCACTGCTAATCCTACCCGCAATAGGGAGTAAATATTTCATTACGTTTTCAAATAAACACTCGTTGTGGACCAGTGAAGTGTCATCTACAGAGAGAGACAAGTGAAGACCCCTTCGATTTAGCCAATAAAGAACCAGAGGCACATACAGGCACTGAGAGGGCTGTTCATACAGGCACTGAGAGGGCTGTTCATACAGGCACTGAGAGGGCTGTTCATACAGGCACTGAGAGGGCTTTTCTGTGCCTAAAACAAGCAAAACTAGGACTGGAAACAGTTGACAATAAACAGTTCCGGCAGTAAACAGTTTCACCAAAAAAAAAGAAAGACTCGAGAAAAAATGGAAGACTGCAGAAAAATAGTTTGAGTTCACTAGTGGCTTTCCCATGAAAGCTTTTAAAGGACGTTGTTTTCTTTGCTTCGATAAACCAAACAGTGAGTGGACACTAGCAACACCTCCACAGGCACCATGTCATTTCCATCGGCCAATAGCGCGTAAGCTGTCTTGGTGGAATTAGTAGCCGGACTAAAAACGAGGGGGGGTGGGGTGGGGGGGGGTTGACGGCGGGATCCCGGCGCTTGGAGCTCATTAATCACTGGAGCGTCTTTGACCTTTCATTTGCCAAGGGCGCAAAAAAGTGAGGAGGAGGGTGTCCAGGGCTGAGGAGGGGAGAGAGAAAAGAGAGAGAGGGAGAGGGCTGTGGGGAGGGGTGGGGGGATGTGGGGGGGCAATAGATATGCTAAGTCCAGAAGATGCCACAACACATTCTTAATGAAGAGTGAAATTAATCAGCTTCACGGGTTGTTAGATGAATCAGCCAGTTCCTGAGCCCCTAGGTGCTATCATCTGCTCAGGAGTCTCAATAAAGACACATCAAGCTCTTGCCCGTTTCCACGTGCTGTTAAAAGAATCCCAGACATACACAGAACGCGCGCACCTTCTGCAAGGGGTCCCGCGCTTTTGGGAGTGGGGTGTGTAAAACGGCAGGAGGGTGCGAGACACACCGAGCTTATTTTTAAACTCGTGAAACTGGCCTCGTCAGAGGACAAGGAGGCCAAGGAGGCAAACGCAGGCTGCCCAGGGGAGAGACCGGCGGGGGGAGAGAGACCGGCGGGGGGGGAGAGACTGCCGAGGGGAGAGACTGCCGAGGGCCTCCGTCGCGTCCGAAAGGTAGTCGCGGCGACGGATACAGCCAGATGACGTGACGCCCCAGTGAACGTTCTCTGGACCCACATTGATTGCACCGCTCCAGAAGTAAAAGGCTTTCACTTTAGCAAGCGCATGTACAAAACTGGGCGAGAGCTCGTGAGCACAAACATTCCATTAGTGGAGGGGTCAAAGGGCAAGTCATCCAGAGAAAGCTCATTTCTATAAAGTCTACAGTCATTCCACAGACCCCGTTCTACAGACACCCACCTGGCCAACACACCATGGGCAAAGTTACTTACTGCCAGGAGCAAAGTGTTTCTGATTAATAAAGAAACATGAATATTATAAAAGAACACAGAATAGTATTATATATTATATAATAGTATGTTATATAGAATATACAATAGAAATGGACTGATAAGGCATGTTTAAACTGAATTTTAATGTTTGGAGAACATTAAAAGAGAAAACAAGCATTGAAGTAATAGCTATTATCAAGAGTTCTTTCAGTATTAATCTCGCAGAACTCTGGATTGGTCTAACGTATTTCAAACATTCAACACTCAATAAATTATCGGTCATTCCTTTCAGACATTTTCTGAAGGCTAAACAGTGTTTCCTGAGTGTGGACTCGTACTTCTTACACCTGACATTTCTTGGTTTTTTTTTTTAATCCTGAAACTTCAGGAGTATGAAAACTGAAATAGTTGACTCAGGATCACAGAAAGTGGCCTTTTCTGGAGGTCCTTCATAAACCCGTAACTATGCCAAAGGTTTTTACAAAGTTGCTCAACATACATTCATACATCATTCAAATACTGTAGCTGGTTGTAAGTATGCATGTCATCTTACAGTTAACCTTAACTGCAGTTTGAGGTTAATTCAATCAGTCCAGGAAGCAGCTGCTCCACTTCATTTGGCTATTTTTATTAATTGAAAACAGCAGAGATCTAACAACAAATGTGACATGTTGATGTCTGGGGATTACTATAAATACTGAACAAGACAAAAAGAGTGGATTATTAATAGGATATCTTAACACGCTCAGGGGATGCACACATACATTCATTTTCCAATGTGCTGTCAGATGCTCATTATTCCACGTTTACGCTTTTGATTTTTAATATGCTTAAGTGACAACTTACGACAGGATGATCATTTTGGTATATGTCACACCTGATCAAAGGAACAGCAAACATCACCTGCTATTGGCATGGGTGATTTATCAGGTCGTTCCTGCATGCATATAGACAATCAATACAATTGCAGCATGTCAGGCCCTCTCCCATCACTGCAAGGTATTATGTATTCAAAAGAAAAAGGATTGCATAGCCATTGACACGAGGAGTGAACATTACCATGAATCCCCTGTATCAAATTCTGCACAGCAGCCTTGCTCATTGACGCTATTGATCTGAGTCGTGGCAGGCATTACAGTTGGAGATTGACCTGCTTCATTGTGTGAGACATTCCATGCTGCTGTTCATTTGATGCACATTTCCATGAATCATTATTCCATTTTCCTGGCTCCGAATAAGCACAGGAACTTCTGAAACGTGGCTTCACCCGGACAATGCGCTTATTGTGCGTCTTCCTCACCTTACATGATGTCACGAGAGGCTGAACCGTGCAAAAGTAAACACGCCTCCCGTCCCCGGGCCTCGCAGGGGATTGTGGGAGCCGTGTGGCGGCCTGCACATGTTCTTTATGGGCGTCTCGCGAAGCGCTTACAGGGGAGGGCGGTGGAGCTCAGCCCTTTAAATATCAGTACCGCTCCCCCTCCCTGCAACCAGAAAAAACAAAAGGGCAGAGAGGGAAAAAAATAAAAAAGATCATCTTTGTTGTTCCCACCACGGCGTTAATGAGTAAAAGGGTATGTGGGCCTGTAGTACGAATGGAAACCACCAGCAACTCAGGCCTGACACCTGTGTAAAAACGAAAAGAATCTGCTGTCAGCAGTGCGTTCGGTGACTTCTGTCAGCCCAGCATTGCGAGAGTCTGGTGACTGCATGGATTGTGGCGTTATACCAGGGTCAGTGGACTGGAATGCATGCTAATTACCGTCAAATATATGTGGAGCCGTGTGAGTTCTGGCACCGGTCGGTACCTTGGCGAAGGACGTGGCGAAAGGTTCCCGCGAACCCGAGATTAATGAACGCTGTTGAGTCGTCGTAATGCCGTGTCAACAAAACACATACATTTCATTACGTAGGTCATGGGAGCTTGTGTTTTAATGTCATGGTTAAAATTTTACAACATATGTCTTAGTCAGTCGAAAGAGGCTGAAAAAGGGAGATAAATATTTTACTTGCTGTACACTCCTGCATTATTTATGTAATTGTAATCACATGCGCGCATAAACACACACAAATTCTGAATTGCAGTGAGCTGGTTTCACATATGGCACCAAATCAAGCTAAAATAAGGGGCCCATGTTAAAAATCAGTTTCACAGTGTATATTTTTGCTGCCTGTCACTTCAGTCCAGAATGTCTGTAAATCCTGCAACAAGCAAGAACGAACCTAAATAACTGACATTTTTCTGATTAAATGTGGCAGTTCAGAGAGAGTGCTACGCTGCTCAGCAGCACGCCATCTCGAGGACACCTTTATGGTACGCCGTGCCCAAATTTTGAAAGTTTAACCTATGTAGATCAATGTGCTTCCTTAAAAGAGTTTCATAAATGCAAGTGCAGAGGGCCTTTCTCCCCTCTGTGAGCAGAAAAAGCTGATGAGACAGGTTTAGTTTAATCTCAGGCAATAGAAGTCATTAACCATTCTCCCAGGAATTAAAATATAGCTTGCCCTTTTCTTCTCTCACTTATCATTAGCATCACTTTAATCTCACAGCGTTTCACACTGCTATTTTAATCATTACTTACTGCCTTTTGACAACTGAAGAACATGCCTTCCACTCGCTCAGGCAGTATCCTCGTTTTAGCTGACAAAATGTAGGACATCATGTAAAAATATCTAAATTTTCTCTCTCTTTTCCCTTCCTTAACACCCCTATTAGAGTTTCAGGGAAAAGAGAGAGAGAGGGAGAGAGACTAAGGATTGAGTGTTTATATGAAAAGCAGCAGTAGCGAAGGACAGAGATGGAAAACTAATGCAGGGAAGTGTTACCAACACGCCACAGGACTGTGATAGCATAAGGGATGGGCGATAGGATTTGCATTTATCATGTTGTTTAAGTAGATCATGGATTCCATGTATTCTCTTATGTGGGTCATTTGGTGAGTTGGGGCCATCCATTTCTTTGTCCTTGATTCAATGAAAATTTACGAGAAAATTGCATCTTTTCCCAAGCCGAATATAAATCAAGTGTTATACACAGACGTTCAGTGTCCCTGACAGATATAGGCCATGTTCTTAAACTTTTTTTCCGCATTGTTACATGCCGCAGGAGGACTTGTGGGTAAAATAAGTCTTGACAATTACAAATAAGAAAACAATATATCTATTCCAAAGACCCACATTAACCCACCGATGACAGGAAACAGAAATAAATCTTTCATTAAATGACAGGCAGTACTCACCACACCATTACTGAAATGAGTAAACTTTGAATGGAAACTTGAGCAGCACATAACTTTGGTGTTACATATATTTGTCTACAATTTCTAATGAAGTACGTCGTTTTTATCATTACAACTGAAATTAAAGCAAAACATACCAAAGAGAAATACCTTATTTAGACACTTGTGGGGTTTTTTTTTAAGATCTTACTTTTGAAACTGAGCTATGGTTTTAATCCTAATCTGTGTTCATTATTGTAATAGTTGTGAGAACCACTTTTTACTTTCTTGCAGCAAAAATGTTTTTGAAATGTTCAAGACTATTAAGACCTAAATCCATAAATACCAGTGTGGCACTTTCTTAAAATCAGAAAATGTAATATACATGACTGGCCTTTTAACATTAACTGCTCTGACATTAAAATCATACCCTCACACTATACACCTTTGATGTCCTACAGATAAGTCTTAAATTACTTAATCCTATCATAGTAACTAAATGCTTGCCAGAACAAGAACTACAGGCATAGTACTTCACCCAGGTTTCATTATAGTCAAATGTAGGTTTACATTAAACAATTTCCTTGTTTTCATGCATGGTTTTTTTTCCCTGCACAGTAATGCAGACGTGGCGTTATGCTCTGCAGGTAGAATCCAGGAGATCAGATCAGTGAGACCAGGCTTTAAAGAGGATACAATGCATTTGTTCAGCCAGGCAGCTACATGAGACCCGAACCACTTTTGAAGAACAACAAGGAATAGTTTCTCCCATGGAGTCGTTCAGAGGGGGAGATAACAATGTGTCTTTTTTGATCACACTCTCCCCCTGTTCTCTCTCTCCCTCTCTCTCTCTCTCTTGCTCTCTCTCTGTCTCTCTCTCTCCCTCTCTCTCTCTCTTGCTCTCTCTCTTCCTCTCTCTCTCGCCCCCCTTTGAAAATCAACACCAAGCTCGTCCTCTGAAACGGTTGGAAACAGTTTATGAACATTTCAACAAATCAAATCCCTGCTTTAGCATCAAAAAAAGAGCCCAATTCATTTCTGATCTCTATCCAAGTTCAAAGGCAAACTTAAAGTGATACTTCAAAGAAGCATGTAATCAAAGACATGCAGCTGTTAAAACAATCTTTTGTTAGTTCATTGTCTTCAAACCAAACTCTTCAGAAAAATCCATAAATGAGGGGAAACAGAATCAAATCAGTAACATTCAATCACTGCATGTGGAAGAGCTTTGGAGTCTGGCAGAACAATATTTCTTATAAGAGATGCAGGTCTATTTACAGTAGCATGAACTTGCACAATAAACACGCCACAGGCCTGAGACTTGGAGTGAAAGAAGGCCTTCCAGCTGAGGCCCCCTGACAGATAACACTAACAGACCCCTGCACACGTCACATAAGCTTTCCGTACGTCACCGTGCACCATGGACTCACTGAACGTATCTGAACGTATCTGCTTTGACGGGAACACAGGAGTGTTAGGACAGAGGTCCCGCGCTCGCAGGATCCCGCACACTTGCTTCGCCGAGCTGAACGGTGACGGCAGCGGCCTCCGCCGTCTCTGAACGCCTCCGCCGTCTCTGAACGCCAACGCTGGCTGAGGGCAGGACGGCGGGAGAGAAAGGGAGAGAGCTTCACCCGCCCTCCGACTGGACTTAATTTTTTAATACACGTTAGCACCTGGCTTTAATCCGACTCTAATGTTCATTGTCAAGGGTTACCGGAGAGATATCGAAAGCAGCTGTCAATCAAGCAGCGGTCAAATTAAAGTACAGCTCCATTAAGTTTAGCAGGGAACCGTGGCAGTTCACTGTGAATCAATCATAGAACTAAAAATGTAATGCATATTATTCATAAGTCCTGCTTTACATCGATCAAGTTCATCTGTCTAGTATATTTATTTATAAGAAAAGGTCTTCTTGGCTCTGTCTAATCTGATGTGGATATTACTGAATATCAAATTCTCTGTATCTGCATGTTTGAAAGGCGGAGTAAACATGTTTTCTTCTGAAGCAATTCTGATGGAAAGCAAATTCCTTATGATCTTTAAATGTGTTCTTATTGATCTCCTCTATGGGAGGATTCAGAGAAACAAGACCATGCGTCCAGAGTAGCACAGCAACATCAAAAACAACACTGGTGTCAAGAACAAGACAGGCTGGCCTTAAATTGAGTCTGTAAGGTTATATACAACTAGATGATATTATTAACTTAAATCCTTGAGTTTATACATCTATGAAACTCAAGACAGAGAGAGAGAGAGAGAGAGAGAGAGATACGTTAAAAAAACCCTTACCTGGGTTGAAGTGGTTTGAAGAGGAGAGCCAAAGGAATCATGGAAGAAAGAGGAGAAACGAGGACACAGTGTAAGTGCAAACATGTAGAGTAGCTGAACAAAAGCACACGCTCCTTATGACAGGCAAAACAACCCCAGGTCTCCTTCATTTCAGTGCCTGTTGTTGTACAAAACTGTACAATCAAGCCCATGTGCACTTCTGTGTGATGCTGTGTGATGGTGTGTAAATGCTAGACATGCTAGACATGAGGTGCACTGTATCTAAGAAGAGCACTCTGTACCTATCTAAGGAGATGGGGTAGATAATAACATACTACAAGTTATTTGACAACACAGTGATCAATACTCAATGTCACTGTCTTAATAAAAAGCTCAGGTAACACTAAAGCCCTGTTTTGAGAGACAAGAAACAGGTTACTGTTGATGTTTAAACGTTAAGGTCTGTTCATTCATTTAGATACCAGACCTGCAGTTCTACCACCCACACCAAAGCACGTTCTACATAATACTACTCAAAAACCTGAGCAGGGGCCAAGATGTATGACTATGGCCAAATGGTTTCTTGTTAAACAGAGATGCCAACGCTGGCAGACTGCCACAGTGCCAAACCTTGGAAGTCAGCGACAAGCTAATGTCCTCATGGTTCAAACAAAGAGAGTCACACTTCTGTTATTGAGGGCAGAAGTTAACAGTGGTTCTCCTACACCTCCAACACTTTGGATCTATTCGGAAATCAAGGCACCACATAACATGACAGTATAATTTTCCCCTTACCACATGCTAAAGATATTCATATCAGACATAAACGTGTGTGTGTGTGTGTGTGTATGTGTGTGTGTGTACGTACGTGTACGTGTGTGTGTGTGTGAGTGTCTGGCTAGCTCCATCTGGAAGACTCCAGCACTCGAGGGCTGTCACACAATGGGGAGACGAAAGCCCGCTGAAGGATAACAAATGACTTCATGGCAAAACAGCCATTGAAATTCTTTCAGTATGTGGCATTAAAAACAACTGAACAAATAGAGATAAGAAGGTTAGTAGGATTTGAAATGAGATTTCTGCCTCTCCCCGCTCCCTTCCCCTCTCCCCTCTGTTAAAGAGCTGAACAAAACAAATGGAGCTTATTACTGCAGATTACCTTACTCTGGACAGATTCACTGTGTGGGGCCGATTGTAAACAATGCCTTTCTCCTCTCTCCCAAAGTATGTGCCATTTATAACGGCGAGCAACTCTAGCTGCTGCACAGACAGATAAAGGAAGGCGCTCGCTGGCAGTGCTCTGTAAAACTACAATCATTTAAAAGCCTGTTTCCATGTGTGTTACCATAGCAAACATTGATAAACTAATTATTCCCTGCTATAAGGATTATATTATTGCTGGATAAATAAGGCTCAGGGGATTGGGAGGGATTTCAGGATGTGGGCACGGGACTGATTCAAAGTCACAGTCTACACGGGTGGAGGAGGGTGGAGGTGGGCAAGGACACGGGGTAATAGGACGGGTGTGAAACAGCACCACCGAGGTGGGGGTACAAAATGTGTCAGAGAGTCTTTTCAGCCAAGAAAGCAGCAGGGAAATGCCCGGTCTTCGCTGCCCTCGATTAACACGACCGTAAGAAAACAGCAGTTGTAGAGCCCCGAAACATCCAGCATGTCAAAACGTCCAGCATGTCCAGCAGCCGTAGAGCCCCGAAACGTCCAGCATGCAGGAGCCAGAACTACAAGTAGAGCGAGAAAGCAACAGAACGCTTCGAAAACCACACTTCAGTCACTTAACATAATTAACACCAACAGTGTCAGACAGCGGCGAATGCTTCCAGCGCTCGATTCTCACGTACCACTTCCACCGTGAACTTAAAATTCCGGGAACCGTCGGTAGCTCAGGCGGCGGCCAGGGGAAGATAGATGGTGACGGACATATATTCTGTTCATTTGCCACACTCCTTCCTGCGAAAGCTCTTTCATGCAATTGGATTTATGATTTATATGTGGAGAGGCCCAAGCAACAGGCTCTGGCAGCGGGTCTCGAGATTTATCACGCGCCCAGTCCATCTAACAATCAGGCGTTAAACAGAACAAAAACCCATTCCAAATAGATTCCCACTGTATTTGTGTGCTGATTTGATTTACAGGCCTTAGGGGAGGTACCATTTGGTAGCACGAGGGCAGCGAAAGGTAGGTGGTGCCTAGGAGAAGGGTGGAGAAGGGATGGGGAGTAGGGGAGGGTGGGGGTATGTGCCAGAAGTGTTTATTGTGTCAGGTTGATTTATTGAGTGAGCTTCATTTCACTGAATGTTCTCAGATATTTATTTCCCTAAAGGCCCCACAAAGATATGAACAAGCCTGCATCCACATATGTCATCATTGCCCATTTTACAGAGTCAGGAGATTTCTTTTCAAACCAGAGAGGAAGGGGAAGACGAAGGTGGGGGGGGGGAGAACACCAGGGCACCTTTCCATCTGTGTCTCCCCAGCAACACTTCACAGAAAGAACAGATTTCGAAGAAATCCAGTCTTGGAATATCGTTGAACACAGCTCTGGGTTCAGAATGAGCTAAACTACCAAAACCTACCTGAACGCCAAGGCGTCAGCAAACTCCGTCATTTAAAGGCGAAGAAGACTTTTTAGGGACCTCCTGAGAACAAAAATCTCTGAAAGAATCTTAAAAAAAAACAACTAAAAGCGTTCCGTCATGGGAGGAGTTGCCAAAGCTGAGGTGGCGGTGAAATTTCAGAAGGTCCCATGAGCAGGACTTGGCTGGGCAGGGCCGCCCGTCCAAGGCAGAGGCGAGCGGGCTGGCGGCCCGAGATGAGAAAGCAGTGGGTGAGAGAAGCAGATGGCGTGGGTCTTTCATTTTCCAGATGGCTGTCCTGACTGGTGAGCCCGGTGACACTGAGGCTTCTCATTGACATGCTGCCTCCAACGTCTACCCGGCCCCAGCTCTCTCTCTCTCTCTTTCTCTCCCTCCCTCTGTCTTTTTCTCTTTCCCTCTCTCTCTCTCTCTCTCTCTTTCTCTCTCCCCACTTCCAAGCAAAGCTGAGTGTCTCTCAGCCTCCCCATCTCTCTCTCTCTCTCTCTCTCTCTCTCTCTCTCTCTCTCTCTGACTGCCTCATTCTCTGTCTCTTTCTGATTCTTTCTCCCCCTTTGCCATTGGAGCTGAGCGTCTCTCAGCCTCCCCGATCTGTCTCTCTCTCTCTCTCTGTCTTATTCTCACCCCCTTCCCATCAGAGCTGGGTGTCTCTCAGCTTCCCTGTCTCTCTGTCTCTCTCTCTCTCTCTCTCTCTCTCTCTCTCTCTCTCTCTCTCTCTCTCTCTCTCCCCACTGTTACTGGCCCACGCTCGTTTCAGCCTGGCTGCCTGTTGCCGCTGTTTATCCAATAGCTGTAATAAGACACAATTGTACATGGCACCTTTTATTTAAAGAAGCAAAAGCAATTACTATTGTGAGTCCTGACTGCAGCCATCACCAATTAATAGATTTAATGTAAATATTAAAAGAAAAAATGCATGTGGAATAATGAAGAGTGGTGCCAGCGCTCAGTCTAGCTAATTAACACAGACCGAGATTCATTTTTAACTATTGTATGTGTACACGTCTGAATTTATTAAGAGACAAATAAGTCCTCTATTGCTGACATAGACAAACTGCCTGTCAATTTCACCCCCATGATTAACTTCAAGGAAAAAAAAATCCATAAAATATGAACCTTCATCCATATCAGTAAATAAATCTACATTTCAGCACACACGAATAGGAATGCTAAACAGCCTCTTTCTGATTTAAATTGGCTAGGCAAAGACAATTTAATGCTGGGGGGGGGGTACCCATTGCGTGACCTCTGCTTCTCCTCCCATTTTTTGGGTCATATCATCATTACCATAGTTGCAAGATCCGAGACGACACCTCGAAGTTGCCTAATTACTGTGTGTTTACTGAGAGCTGGAGGAGTGCATCAGCTTAATGAAACATCACAGTGCCAGACTCCAGGGCCCAGGGGAGACAGGCGCTCGGCTGGACCGCGCACCGCTCCACCCTCCACCCCTCCACCCTGCACACAACTAACTGATCCAGGAGCCGCATTTTATGAGCCGTTCCAAGAGAGGCTGGAAACACGACAGTGTACCTCAACAGCTCCCGGCCCAAGGACACCTGCCTTGACTACAGTGAGCCGTCATAAGGAGAATCACCGCACATGACCTTTTGTGTTCATAAGACAATGGCTGGTATTAAGATTAAATTAAAACCTTATGAAAGACCTAATTGGAAATAAATGGCTGCATTGTAAAGAGTAATCAGCAAGAGCCAGACCGGTGGCCATCACCTGCCCATACGGATCTACACACTTAAAGCGTTACGCCTTACAGACTACAGCGTCAGACTACAGTTTGTCCTACAGCATTAAAACACTACAGCGCCAGTCCTACAGCTTCAGCCCTACAACGTCAGCACAGCATCAGTCTTACAATGTCAGCCTTACAGCGTCAGACTTGCAAAATCGGCACTATGACTTCGGCCCTACAGTGTCGGCACTACAGCGTCAGCCCGACAATGCCAGCCACTACAGCGTCAGCCCGACAACGTCAGCCACTACAGCGTCACCCCTACAGCGTCAGCACAGCGTCAGACGCACAGCGTCAGACGCACAGCGTCAGCCCTACAGCGTCAGCCCTACAGCGTCAGCCACTACAGCGTCAGCCACTACAGCATCAGCACAGCGTCAGCCACTACAGCGTCAGCCCTACAGCGTCAGCCCTACAGCGTCAGCCACTACAGCGTCAGCCACTACAGCGTCAGCTGTACAGCGTCAGCACAGCGTCAGCCCTACAGCGCCAGCCCTACAGCGTCAGCCCTACAGCGTCAGCCACTACAGCGTCAGCCCTACAGCGTCAGCCACTACAGCGTCAGCCACTACAGCGTCAGCCCAGCGTCAGCCCAGCGTCAGCCCTACAGCGTCAGCACAGCGTCAGCCCTACAGCGTCAGCCCTACAGCGTCAGCACAGCGTCAGCCCTACAGCGTCAGCCCAGCGTCAGCCCTACAGCGTCAGCCCTACAGCGTCAGCCCTACAGCGTCAGCCACTACAGCGTCAGCACAGCGTCAGCCCTACAGTGTCAGCCCTACAGCGTCAGCCACTACAGCGTCAGCACAGCGTCAGCCCTACAGCGTCAGCCCTACAGCGTCAGCCCTAGCCCGTGCCTCCATCGTGACATCTCCGGCCTCCCAGCGGAGCAACACGTGCGCCGGTCCGGCCGAGAATCTGAAAGCGATCTCCGATTGTTGTGATGTCACATCTGAAACGGGACGAGGGCTGTGGAGGACAGGCCGCTGCTGTATAAAACACGTGGAGGCACCTCTCGAGGGGCACATTGCTTTCACCAGGGACAGGGAGAAGTGACCACAGAGGCCGTGGCCTCCTCCACATGGGGGGGTTGAGAACAAGAAAGGAGCATTTCCCGTTGTTCTCACGGAAAACAATTCACTGTGACGGAACGGAGGTCAAGGAGGGAATGAGCAGATCTGACCAAATCAAGTCAAACTTCAAAAGATGAGAAGAAGGTCCTTCAGACTCTGCATGCTGCAGTGAAGCTCAACTGGCTGTGCGAACATGGTGTTGTCCAGCCTTCCTCACAGGCCGCTCTGAGTGAAAGTGTCTGTGGGCGGATAAGAGAAGCCCTATCCAGCATCTTATCTCCAAAGCCATGCTGAGCAGACAGTGGCACTGTTATCTCAGCACCCAAAACCATGCCAGGAAACTTTAACACACAGCTCGATGGAACATGGCATGGGAAATGTCCTTTCAGGGCAGCTGTAGATAGCCAAAGAGGGAGCAAAGTATTTAACATGTAGGCCTTCAAGCTAACACACTGTAGGCAAGCATGCTTTTGTATATACAGAGTCTTTATATTAGACCAAAGATCTTTCAAACATTCAAAAATTCAAATGTTATCAGTTTCAAATATCTCATTCACTAGGATAACCTCTGACACACTCAACCTTTTCCCATAAGGTTTGCATACCAAATGACCTACTTTTGTAAGTATCGTCAATAGAAACTGGTCTTAATTGTTGTTCTCTATTAGTTCTCCATTGACGGAGTTCATGGACCAGGCTGGCCAGAAAGCTCCTCTCCTGAAAACCCTGGCAGCAAGGCAGGCCAAGACAAAGAAAGGAGTCGCTCTAATCTTGGCCGCCTATGAGAAGCTGTTTTCTCCACTTATGCGGACTGATTGGAGGTGGAGGGTCCACAAAGCTCCGGGTGATTTCCATGAGAAAGGCAGGACGGGCTCTTAATGGGGGTCAGTGCCAGGGCCGGAGTGCAAATTGGCAGGGGTGCGTCAATTAGAGCGGAGGCGAAGCTCAGGCTAACGATAAGGCGAGCGGACGGTGAAGAGGGGTAATCGTCGGCAGAAGCACATGAAAAATATTACGGCCTCGCAAAAGAAGGAGCAATTGAGATGGACCACAGAGTAAGAAGCCTCCACTTCCAGTCAGCTCGAAGCACTTCTATACACAGTGCTAAAGACTTAAATACCTCCTGAGACTTCCAGTAGAACATTCAGTTAGGTCATTCTATAAGTTATGGGTACTTGAAATGTGAACATGGTAAAAATCTCAACCTCAAGTCTCAAACAAGTAAATAACTATTAGTGCCTATTAATCATTGAAGGCAATGGATTTTTGCGTTGGGTGCACAATGTTACAAAAAAAAAAGACGATATTTATTTAAGAATTTTATTGTAAATGTATCTTATTTAACAAAAAGCATTTTCAGGCTGTTTGAGTGTTACGTGCATTGCGAAGATAAACAAATTAACATACTGTGCATGTTTCTCTGACATTTAGCACTTTAAGGCAGGAAGCATAGATGTTTGATATTCAGCTGAGGAGAACGACACAGACTTAATAAGCCTCGACATTAGCGTGCACGTGTGTGAAGAGCGCTCACAAGTGTGTGAGCATGGTAGTGAGCTCGGGAGCGGAAAGGAATTTGATTACATCGTATCCACCTATCCAAACAAAGGCCATCATGTGAACATTGTGCATCCAAACACACGAGAAGCTCCAGAGCCCATCCAGCCAATCTTATACCATATAAGTGTATATTGGAAAAAAAGACAATCTACCCTCTTCAGCAGCCTTGCCCCCTTAGGCCAAACTAAAATGGTAATGTACACCACATTTCCAAAGAACCCTCATTCTTCTTTATATTTCTGTGTAGAAGAGGGAGAGAGGGAATAAAGACAACAAACAGCTCCGTTTCAGGATCTCGTAAAGCCTGTAAACAAAATCTGCAAAACAGATAAATTCGAAATGCCACAATGCAATTAAAACCCAATTCAGTTTGAGCACACACCGTCCATCTGTCAAAGGGAAACAAATGCCGAGGAGTTCCATTATTAGCGAGTCCCTCCTCGGCTGCTCCTGCTCGTGGAGAGGAGCGCTGGAAGCTGCACGTGTTTAAGGGCCTTCCTCAGCAGTCACAGCAAAATTCCTCCACCTATTACCAGATGGCAAAAATCGGCACTAATCAAACTACCAAAATGTACTTCCTACAGCTCTTAGGCCTTACGAGCCAGAGCGAGGAGAAAAACTGCAAAGTTAGTTACAAATTTGTTTTTACTTTATTATCTTTGTTGGCCCGTCATTTGATGTTGTTCAAATGGAAAGAGAGATGTTGGTGAGATGTTGGTGAGAAGTTGGTGAGGGCTGTAGAACCTCAGCTGCCGTGAAATCAAGCTGAATGAACGTCTACATTCACAAGGCTCATATATTATTCCTCAAATAACAAGTTTTGACGGAAAATAGTCAATCTAGTCTCACTGAAGTTGTTTTTTTTATAGTTAAAGGATAATCTAAGAAACAAAGTAGACCAGGAGGAAGAATTTCCGAGCTGGTAGTATTTCATGATATTGTAGATGCATTAGAGGACAATGGTGCTTTGCAAAACCTGTGCCTTCAGATCATCAGTGTAATGGATTCTGTCTTTTTTGTGAAACCACTGAAGGCAGGAACCCCAGCTCAGAAAGACTAGGCTTAGACGTTAACCAACAGACGCTTGTCAATTTAGAATGTTCGCTTACGTTTGTCTTTAAGTAAACCAGTTTCATAAAAAGACAACTGCGGTTATACTGTATTTAAACTACCGTACGACTACACCTCAGTTCTAGTCCAACATAAAATTACTGTAGTTAACCTACCGTACAACTACACCTCAGTTCTAGTCCAACATAAAATTACTGTAGCTAAACTACAGTACAGTTCTAGTCCAACATAAAATTACTGTAGCTAAACTACAGTACAGTTCTAGTCCAACATAAAATCGCTGTGCACAACAAATTTTTTATAATAGTAGCCATGATTCTCTTATCAAGAATAGCATCATATCTTAAAGTTATCCATCAAAACTTCAATCAATTATTACATCTTTGCTGCCACGATTTCTATATCTGACTTTGTGCTCAGATAAATCATTGTGATGTTCTTGGTTCTACTGAAATCTAAATGTCTCACATAATCCTATTTGTCCACTTTAGAATCAGAAAGATAAAAACTTTTATTATCTCGCAGAGGGTTCAAGGGACACCATCACAGTGCTTTAGCCCAAAATGCTATCATCTTCAAAGGTGGAAGAGGACATCAATTTAGAATCAGAAATGTATCTGAGATCTCTACGCTCCTTAAGCTACAATACATATCCACTGATTAAAATACATCAAAGCCTCATCAGTCTTTCCTCTGAGCAAAAAGGGTAGATTTTAATTGCAAAATGTTAAACCTCACAATTAAAGGCTTTGTGTTACTTAAAGCTATAGCCCAAACAGACACCAAAGGAGCAGCATACAAATTAGATGCAGGGTGGGAGAGAAAGAGAGAGAGAGAGAATGAACTGGTGGCTTTAAAAAGCTCCCTGCAAAATGATAATACACAGACAGATCTATTACTGCGGGTAGCAATGGTCTAATGGTAAAATCTGTCAACAGCTTTGCTCTTTCATCAGCTAGCATTGCTTTTTCCACTGAAAGACTTCACTCATAGAAAAAAGAAGACAAACTCGGCTATAAAGTCTGCTGGTTAGGAAGAAAATAAGTGTGTCTGCCAGTGATAAGAAGTTGACCATTTTGCAACCACACAGTATACAAAACTGGGAACATCCAGCCAACAGGTAGTCGATTTAGAGTCCATGGTGAAGATAAAAGAGGTAGCACCTGTTTTTTAGATTAGAGAGCACACTACACAACCCAGGCAATCCAACATCTTATCAATACATCAGAGCTTTTCAAGAAGCCCACTGGACATGAGAAAACAACATCTTAATGTAACGTTTTAAAGCCTTTTCTTAAAGCAGGGTCGAGAGAAAAGGAAAAAAGCCATTTGAGTGTTTACCCTATGTAAACCATGACTACCATACACGGTAGTGAAGCTAATGTCAGCCATAAAGAGAGCCACAAACTCCTGCTGGTTTAAAGAGTCTCTCCTTGGCTGAGCTGTGGGTGCGAGGGGCTTTATCATAAAAGTGTCAAAGTATTATTGATCAAAGCACCATGTCTCTGGAGCAGACTTCCCAACTTTTAAAGAAAAATGTAATTAAATAACAAAAAAAGTCATAAAGAAACATTCCAAGCCAACCACGAATTTCTGACAAAACATGGTGGGTGACTTTAATTAATGAACAGCAATAGACGCTGGGTTCATCGCACTGACGTCTCTGTGCTGAAATTCAGGGCTGCTTGGCGAAAGACGAATTCCCAGGTCCCTCGGGGGTATTAATGAAAAGCACTTTCATGGTGACCCCATCAAATCACCAGGCCTGGAGGAGAGCAGGACGAGGGAGGAGCTCCAGCAGCAGGAAGAGCCGGGGGCGGCCCATCGCTTCATCCTTTCATAAAGACACGCTCACGTGACCTGAGGCCTAACAGTTGCTTTGGGCTCCCAGGTGCTAAGCAGGTGTTAGGCTCTGACCACACCCCCTCCTTCCCTGGCCCCTCCCCTCGACCCTCCATTCAGACAAGCCCACGTCGTTCTGCAGTCCCATGAGATGAGGAGAAAGCCTGAAATGGAGATGAACGCCCTCCTTGAGCTCCGTTGGCCAAACCATCCCATTGCCTCACCTATCAACTTCCATAGCTCTCTAACGGCCATTGCTCAACATTCTGAATGAAGAAACACTCTCAGCAAAGAGCAGGTTTGTATGATCTGTAAAGAAGCTGCATTATTGGTTCATGGTTACAGGCTCTGGGAAATGCGAGGCCTAATGTCTCTGCTAGTTGGATACCAGTTGTGTTGCAATGTTGACCATTATGGCAACATTATCACGATTTTACAATCAAACTTCTAGCAAAAAGTCAAAGGAGATGCTGGCTTTCATCACGTACAACATGTAGCAACAATTAGCTTGGTTTTCTGTAGTCGAGAGAGTGGAGCTAAACTTGCCCCAGGCAGGTAATTTTTCAAACTGATACACTGATCCAAATAAAAACAAGGAGTGAGGCCTGAGACTTCATTGTGCAAATGATCTTGGTGTAATACTTTCATAACTTCCTGTGCAAAAAGATCCCCATGGCAAGTCTCTCAACAGGCAGACTGGTCAGAAAAACATTCAGGTTATCAGAATTTCTGTAGGCCATTTCTTTAATTAGCTTTCATAATTTGAGTTAAGATAATGTCAAAGGATTGATGAATTTAGTCTTGAAAGGACAGTGGAAAGTTAAATAAAGCCCTTTCCAGAGTCGGCACTCCTCTGACAGACAAAATAAATGAATTCATTGACAGATGCAAAGATAGCTTGAGCCTACTTGACTGTATGTCCAAAGAGAAAGCCACCCCCAGTATCCACCCACGCACCTGTCCCATCAGCCACCATCAAAGAGGAAGGAACTACTGTTTACTAACTGATTATGTCTGTGAAACAGAAACAAAGACAGGCAGGAATGCAGATGTGTGCTATGGCAGCTCCATGCTTTTACATACACGGGGTTCTAAAAAGCATTTGCCAGAGCAGCTTTCACTTTAGGATGCAAGTGAGACAATTTCTCCATCATCAATCACCTAATGTGATCATCATTTCAGCAAGATGCTGGCAACATTTAAATCTAGTCTGCCAGGTCTTGAACGTGCAGATACTCCCCCTGCCACTTCTTTTTACATTGTACTAACTTTTCTGACATGCACCTATTTCCCTGGTGAGTTGCAGGTGCTGAGTGGAGATGTTTATGGAGAGCCTCGCTAACTGACAGCTGGCGGGAGGGGACTCAACCAGCTCCAGCTGAGCGCTAGGGGGTGCAGGGGGGTGGG
>JAOXYF010000024.1:7608358-7631427 GCA_028565775.1 Sternarchorhynchus goeldii
GGCAGAGAGAAAGACCTGAGTCGACTCAGACGACAATGCCTTAGCAGTACCTAGTCACCCCCCACCCCCACCCGCCAGCCCCAACACCCCGCCCCCTCCACTCCGGAGCATACTGATACCAACGCTGGGACATCAAGTGTGTCTGGTTCAGCCTAAGAGTGGCTCTGGTAATGGCACCAGTGTCCTGTGTTTGAGAAGCTTAATGAGCTCTTTGGCCTCGTCTTTTGATTAAGACGGCTGGGTCTCGGAGCGGTGGGAAAGCGGCGACCCGCGGGCCGAGCCTAATCTCTCCAGCCTCGACCGATGCCTTCCTGTTGGGACAGTGTGCCCAAAGGGCTGTCAACGAGCCACTCCTTCTGGGGCTCGCCGGCGGCTCCGGCCCGCTCCGCTACGGCCCGAGAACACCAAACGACCCTCTCACCCCCTCGCCGGGCTCTGACTCCCACTGGATTGACCCCTATGAGGTGAGCACCTTTAATTATCCCTCCCTCCGGATCTCCTTCCACGGCCGGAAGAACAGCGCTTGTCAGAGGCCTGCAGTCACGCGCTGCATCTCCCAGCACTCCGCTCTGGTACTGGGCTATCTGGTAGTATGAGAATAGTCAGTATCACAGCTGCAGAAGCGGGTTCAAGGGTAGGTTACATAACGTCGCCATGTCTAACAGCTCTTTTCAGCGGCCTGGGAAGAAAAACAATGTTCGAGCACTCAAACGATAACAGCCGAGCAGCAGAGATAAATACAGGGTACTGTTCACCTCAGGTTGCTGATTTCCTTCAATTAAACATCCCTGTGACTAATCACACCATAAAGGCATGTTTGATCCATGTAATCAGATCTGTGAAACCACCATTGACTCGCATTCCTTTTCTGACATTTGAAAGGTCAAGAGTGAGAGGACATTTGATAACTGCAGACCTTTCTGCTCCATTTTACAACCCTTAATCTCCCTTCGTGGAATTGGTAACACATAACAGTTAATCTCTGAGAGGAGCAGAGAGAGTGGACGTTACTGCCATTTGAAGAAATGACCTGATCGTTTTGCTTCACTACAAAGGTGAATCTCTAAGAACTAGAAAAAAGATAAAATGAGAAAAGATACTGTGATTATGTGTGTCTTCACCATGGACACGCCGGAGTTTATGACAAATAAAAGCCTTTGTACATTTAGATATCACAACAATGCTGAAAGGAACAAATGTTCTTCTTATCAAATGCTTCAAATGTCTTTATTTGACCAGAGAATGTTTTCAGACTAAACTTTACTTCATTTAGGACAAACAAAAAGACAATAAAGACAGAATAACTTTTTTCTTGCCAAGGCTGTACCCCTAATAACTCCACACACACAGTACTTCTATCCATATCCATACACACAACGTGTGCTACTGAAGCTCTGCTACAGCTATGACAGAGCTCTCGCTTAAAGACGTTTTATTTCCTTTAACAGCAACCAGGGGACAGTTACGCTACAGTGAAGCACCAACACTTAACACCTTGTAGTCTAAGGAAACGTACGAGTTTTTTTTTTGGGTTTTTTTGTTGGCATCTGCTCATGCCATTTAATCATCTGTGTTCTAGCGAGCTGCGCTGAAACAATTTTGCAGGATATTAACTTCCAGCTAAACCCTGTTCGTGTCATTTGTGGTTCCACTCAACCAGTGGTCCCACGGGGGCCGGGACCTCCTCACAGCTGTAATGAGATTCACTAAGCAGAATAAAACAGTTAATAGAAAGGTAAGATCAAAAATGCATGAATCATGAAATATTAGCCAGACACCATTAAAGAGTTGCTGAAAAACACTGTGGTTAAGTAGGTAAAGTTCAGTAGATGTTTGTGGCACTACAGTCCAAACGATGCCTTATTCAGTGTTAAATATGCTACATCACCTTCAGGACGAGTGTGGTGTTAGCATTAGTGTTTGCCTTTAGGGAGACACTTTTGAAAATAACTTTTTATAGAGAAAATTAAAATGCAAGGATTTAAAGGGACATGCTATCCATGGGGATCTCTGACAATTAGGCTAATACAAAATTATCCAAGGTAAAATACATACAGCAAAAGTAAAATAATGTGATGCTTTTTCAGACCTAAAAATCCGTGGCTCTTGGCGGGAGTCTCGTTTCTCCTCAGTTAGGGTTGGCAGAATACAATAGAAAGCAATGCCATCCTATGAAAACCATTTTTGTTCCGTTCCAAAAAACTAGGTCATCCTCTCATAATTGTCAATCATGCAATAAATCTCCCTGTGACACAAATGAATACTGCATTGGGAATGAAACAAAGCTTATTGGCATGCAATGTCAGCTTAACTTAATTCATTCTCCTTTTCAGAAAAGCCTATTCACATGTGAAGTTTATGGATGTCACACTGCCTGCCACAGTGCAAGAGCGGGATAATACATATGGACAGATGTATTATGCTGGCGATGTTTTATCAGCATATTCCGTGGGCTGTGTGGAATACACAGCCAGCATTGGATTTTAAACACAAGATTATATGTGTAAGTGGAATAAAATGACCCAGTCTGAGTGCTGTTAGGGTAGGTTACTGCTGTAAACTTTATATATATATAGCATTTGAACTGTGCATCATGTAAACTTTGCAGATCACCTTGATAAGGTGCATTACTGCTGTCCCTTCCTGCAAATCTACTACCTAATTATTTATGGTGCAGTTTTCTCCAATTTAACTCTACTCAAATGAATTTCAATTTGACTTAGATTTGAGTTCATTTGAACGTGCCCACCTTGAGGGAAAACCTCAGCTGTGATGCGTGAGGCACACGGATCGTGGGAAGTTTGCACCGCCTCCCCTGCCCAGGTGTCGCCAGTTTACAGATATGTGATTGGACAGAAATGGAGGGCTGCGGAACTCTCGCAGCAGACGAGTTCGGTGTCACGTCTCTCCGGAGTGAACTGTCAGTCTTTAAGAGGCAAGTAATAACAGCCAGGCGCCACGGCCTGCTAGGGCAAGGGGCGGTACTTTAAAAGAAACCTCAGCGAGATGCTGACATTCGAGTCTGCGGGAGGGAAACACGAGAGAAGGATCATAGAAAGAGGTGGAGTTTTCATAATGGCTGTCTCACTGGGCACAGGAGCTGACAGTGTGAGGGGCTCTGCTTTAGCTGGAAAACCAAACGAACAAAAAATGGAACCTTTTGTTTGATGACATGGAACTACATTGGAGCTCCGTCCAAGTGTTGGACGTGTGCAGACGCCCTCTGGAAAAGCCGGGCGGGTGATTTTGGGTGGAGGGCGTTTAAATGCTGATGTGCCATTTATTGCTCAACAGATCTACTAAGTTTAATGGGTGAATACGGCTTTGTGTTTGATCAAGGCAGATTACATGTCTTATTGGGATGTCTTTTGCTCGGTTACGAAGGTTTGCTTGACAGTGATTCTTTCTGGCCTTCCGCTGCCGGAACATGGCAGGGTAATGTTTCTGACGTACAGGGTTGTGCAGCTCACTGTGAGTGACTCAGAGAAATCCTCGAGGCTACAGCAATATTAATTCACATATGTAAAAAAAAATTGTAAAAAATAGAAATAAACTGTTTGGACAGTTAAATGAATTGGCAAAATCAATAAAGGTAGTCATAATTAATCCTTAAGCAATGGAAGCTGACAGTGTTAAAGTAAGGCTGCCAAATGAGTTGGTGTGAAACACTGCCAAAACCTCCTTTCAATAGTTTCAATCATGGGAGGAGCATTAGTGTGACTGGTGCTACAGCCAAATGTTTAGCATTTTAATCTAATAATTACTCATTTCAGTTTCACCTTGAAAATGTCTTAGTCGAGAAGCAAATCACACAGCTAACAACTCCACATATGGGATCCTTGGTGGCAATAAAGGGCAAATAAGGGCAATATTTGTGTTTTATTATAATTATAATTCAATTTAGCCTAATTGACTTAACACACTCTGTGGTCTATGAGGACAGCAGCTCTTCGTGAGGGCTAGGAATCTTGGATTTGTCAGAGGCCTGTCTGAGAGCAGATGCTTTGAACAGTGATAGAATTCCATTCTGGTCTCAAGTGTCATTAGCTGCGGGCCATTCGCTCTGCCAGGTAAAGATTAGATAACAATCAGAACTTTATGAGATGCTTCTGGAGGTGTGAGAACAGTCTTTTGAGCAGGGCCAAGCGCTGCTGTATGTTATTTTTTTTTTAAAAAAAGTGTAATTTCCTCTTTTAATATTTTATTGGATTGTGGGGGAATATTCAGTGGCTTTGACACTGTTGGGTATGTGTGAGAGTCAGATGGTTTAAATTTACTATCTGTGATGAATATATTTTTACAAGTCAGATTTATATGCTCTGGCTCCCCCACCCCCCACCAAAAAGTGCTATAATAGGAGTGGCCACCATGACAACAGTTTTTCAAAAGGTTCTTTAGGACCACATATTTCAAGATTGAAAGTGAATTCACAGAGCACTCTTTTCTTTTGTCCTCAGAAAAGTGGCCCAGCCACTCTAGAGTCTGTTGTTTTTCCTTAATGGAGTCATGGTGCTCCCATTGCCCTGTAAAGTGGAGCTTGTTCTGACCTAAATGAAAACAGCCTGCAGACCTAAATAGTCACCTGTTCTCCACCCTGGCACTGCCAAAGCTGCTCACCACATTTCCTGAACAGAGCCACCACAAACTCCTTTAATGCTCAAACAGAAATGTAAAAGCTATTTAGCCACAGTGTCATATGAGCAGTGCAGAGGTCAAACACATCCATCAAGAAAATTTCTTCTGTACAGAAAATATCTTTGGTACAGAAGAGAATCACATCAGCTCCACTGTGGCGTACAAACACTCTAAACAGGCTATAACGTTCAAACGCTGTCGATACTGTTCAAATAACACAAAAAAATTTACTCAGGGCAAGATTTATCTCTGATAGCAGGGATGAAAATGAAGAGGGAGACAAATGGAGGAAATTTCTGGAATCCCATTTGAGATGGCATCCCTGCAGTATTCTTTTTTTTTTTTTTCCTGTCATCTCCAACATGAACATGAGCCAGGGAAAATTAACTCCTGATACAGCTATGCTGAATTAGACGGTGAAAAAAACCCACTTTTTAAGGATTCCAGCCTTGTCATTTTCAATTTTCTGCTCTTTGGACATGCGTGTATTCAGATTCTCGAACATCTACTCAGCATATCAATCCTAATTAGACAATCTGAGCCCACGAAGGATGGGAGCTGAGCTATTTGCATAATTTAATCATAAATACTCAGTGATACATATTTCCAAATGCATTTGTACAATTATCTTTTTATCCTTGGGGCAAAAGTATTAATATGATTAGGCAATAATTCTTAAAAGAGGAGGAAAATAGGGAACCAGCAAGTGTACCCTCTCTTTAAACTCCAGCTTTGGGCTATATGAAAAATTAATTAATTTCGGAGGAAAATCAATTTCTCTACATGACCACATTAGAGAGAGCAGGGCTGCAGCCTGGAATCTCCGTCCAATCAAGAAATCTCATCTGCTCCCTCTAACTTCTGTCAGTAGTGTTTAACATCGCTGTACAAACGCCGGTGATCTGCGCCCAGCTCCCTAAATACGCTGTAATGTGGAATAGCTGGTAGCTAAAGACATGCCATACCCTACAGTTTCACACGCTCACACCGACGGGCCAGAACGCGTTGCTTTCTTCACGGCCGATCTGTCACAAGTGCTGCTGCCGTCCTATCTCCTACCTGTCCTTCCTCTCCAAACTAGTTTATTCCATTTGCCATTTCAAAAAAAGAAGTCCTCACCCGAACTGAAAATATCTACAGCTGGGGAGCTTAACCGATGTGTGATATTGTGTTTTAGTCCTGTCAGCAGCATTTAATGACTTTGTTGTGTACAGTGTACACAATGTGGCACACACTATTAATATGTAACTGTTCCATGAGGAATATTGTTCTGTTACTAAGATATAAGCCGTAAGTATCCAGCAGAGGTAAGCAAACGCAACCAGCTTTAACACTTTTAGTTTTTACTGAAGCCAATTAAATGTTTCAAAGCCCCTTAGATGCAAACTACTAAAAATGAACATCACCTCAAAACAAAAAGCTAATGGTAATGAAAACACAACTGTTCTTTAGTTTTGTATAAATGCGACAAAGAACTAAACAAAAATGCCAACATGAGCAAAGAAATGTTTATTTACCATCAATCTTAGTCCTTCATATGAACCTTAAGAGAATACTGAAAAATTCAGTCATTTTATTAATATCCTGATTGTAGCACCCTGTTTTCTCATGAATTTTTCCCTTCTCATATTACACTGATCACAGGTGGACACCAACACTGCCAGAAACAGAAGAAAAACCCTCATTGTTTTCTCGTTGTGTTTTTACCCATCGGTACAGGCTGAACTCAGAACTATCATGGAGAAACGCACAGTTGATTTGTAAGAAAGTGCTTGAACGAATTTGTGATTTTAACAAGCCTTTTAACATGCACCCCCCCTCACCCCCCCTAACTCTTTCATCCTAATCAGACATCTGTCTCTCTGTTTTTTGAAGTTATTATCACCCTGCCTCCCTCTTGGATGTGGTTGCTGGGTGACGGGTATCTTAGCACCCACTCTGACTGGGAATGATTTGAATCCGATCCAAAGATTTCCCGTGAGTACCTGTAAACACATCCATGCCTTGCTGAAAACAAATATATCAGAAGAGCCCTGCAAAGAGAGCGGCAGACAAAAAGAGCGATAAAATCTGCCACTGTGTGCAGAGACATACCCCTGAGTGCTAAACAAAATCATCACGCTTTTCTGTAAATATGGCAGATTGTGCTATAACACAAAGATTTTTTTTTTCCAAAAATAATTGTCTTGTTATGGGATATAGATGAATTAGAAAAACAGGTTAAAAAGATCAATGTGCAAATTAAAAAGTAAATTAAAAAGTAAAATACAAGTTTTAATAATGAATAATTAAACGTGTACTAATATACTTAATTATATTAATATAAACGCATGTGTTTGCATGTGTGTGTGTGTGTGTGTGTGTGTGTGTGTGTGTGTGTGTATTAAGAAAAGGTTTGCTATATATATATCAAACCTTTTCCTAAAATAGTAATTCCTAAAATAGTATTTGCTGGTGTTTTTTGGAAGGGACAGCTCAGAGCTCAGTGATCTTCTGTAGTCTGGGAGCACCTGTTTAACTTAGAAGATAGACAATGATTGTCAATTAATCACTGCATCGCTGCTAGAAGGAGGATTTGTCTCCCTCTCTGGAGCTGGTAATGAGGCTGCTGCACCAGCGCCAGTCGCACCACCCCTGCGTTTCCGTAAACCCCTTCCACCGGCTCGGGCAGCAAAACCTGTAGCGTCTCGCACGACCCGGAAGTAAATCGCAGAAACGAGCCGCTGAAATATGGCTTCTCGAGAAGGTCGACATCATAAGTGGAGTAGAAGCGGAAGGAGGAGGCTCACCTCCTTCCAAGGAGGTACCATGGGCCTGGGAAAGACGGTGAGACACTACTGGTGAATATGGATCTTCATGATAGCATCATAGATGGAATGATCGATGGGCATGTGGATGGCATGTATTTGTTTGAGTAAGCTGGTCTAACACACAAAGATCTATGAGTGTATAAGATCCAAAAAAAGATTCAGGAACAACTCAAGAGGTTGCTGCCAAATGCACTGCATAACTTTTTAACTTAGTAAGATGTTTAGTACTCAGCATGGCAGAACCATCCATCACAGGCCACACTGTCGCTCTGTCAGAACTCGGCCTTCGGTACACCGGCCCTCATGGACTCTCAAATCAGGACCTCACAGGCTAACCTCCCCGTGCCGAGCTACAAACAGAAATCCATCCGATCAACCAGGTCTGCGGAGACGCGCTGCTCCTCCTCCATCTGTTTGTGTTCCATCCACACAGGATATCTTTGTCCATACAAATAATGTAATTCTCCAAATGGGAAGCACACATAGCGAGTATGATTGATTTCAGCATAACACCAGGAGCACCAGGTGCTTTCAGAGACAATTACGGGCCTCTCCATGCAGCAGTGATAGGCCAGCACTTTAATGTCATTAAAGCAATGTGTAGCACTGCATTATCCTCTAACCCCA
This sequence comes from Sternarchorhynchus goeldii, assembly GCA_028565775.1. Lineage (NCBI taxonomy): Eukaryota > Metazoa > Chordata > Actinopteri > Gymnotiformes > Apteronotidae > Sternarchorhynchus > Sternarchorhynchus goeldii. The sequence goes on from JAOXYF010000024.1 coordinate 7,616,431, forward strand.
TCACTGGCCACTCCCGACTGCCAACCTCTGAGTTCAAAACACACAGTAGATCAGTCAGAGGGGCTGCAAGGTGTAGGAGTGTGAGGGGAGAGACCGCCGGAGCGGTCGGGGGCTGAAGGCAAGCTAGAGTCGTCTCCGAACGAACTTCAACTGCTGAGGTCGGAGTGGCCGAAAGCCTCAGCAAGGAAGCTGAGGAAAAGCAGGAGAGCAAAAGCTGCACGACGTTTCGCTTTTCTACTGGAATATCGGCAAAAGCCAAAAAAACCTACTGGACAACAATATATTTAAACATGACAGCAGTTCAGGAGCTCCAAATTAAAGCTTCGAAAGAGACTAAATAACCACACCATAGTATATGTATAGAATATAAAGATTCAATAATACAATTATTATTTGATTTGGTTAATGACATTAATATGTATACATACATTAACATGCATATTAATGCACATATGTCTATTAATATGCATGCATATATATTAATAAACATAATGATTTATATATGTATATTAATACACATAGAATTGAAAAAATGCCTGAGATTGCTTGAGGTATAATTCATAAATTAAGAATTGGTCTGCAACTGTACTTTCAGTGAGTTTTGATTGAAATGATTTTGGTCACATGATTCAAATTTGACTAAAACGTGTACATAATTGTTTGTAAAGCTGCCTATTTTAAGTGTATATTTGAACATGGGTGTCCTTATGTGTGTGTGTGTGTGTGTGTGTGTGTGTGTGTGTGTGTGTGTGTGTGTGTGTGTGTGTGTGCACTCAACTGTTGATTTTAAAGCATTAACAGACTAAATGTTCAATGACTATTCATCTAACCTGGTGCCCTTGGGCCCTTCCTTTTCTCTGAGTAAGATAAACAGGTAAATGATATGCCCTACAGTACAATCAGCTCCTCTCAGCTTACAACACTGTATTATAAGGTCTGACATATTTGTTATTAATTAGAAATCACACAAAACTTAATACAAAACTGCGTTCATCACAACTGTACTTAATCACAGTGGCCCTAGTCAACAAAGCCTGTGGGAAGGTTCACGTTATTTCAAAACTAACCAGCAAATATACCAAGCAAAACAAAGAACACAGGCTTGTTCACCTACAAGCCTGTTTACACAAACATTTGGACTGGTCCCAGGTTCGACTGAGCTTTCTTCTTGCCTTCATATTGCCTTTGTATGAGCAACAGATTTATTTTGCTCATAGTGTGCGAGCACTGGTCCATTCTTACAAACTATTTTATGAATAAAGTAAATGTTATTTTAAAACTCATGAGTTAAAAGTGAGTTAAGATATGAGTTGACTATTTAAATGTAGCTCATACCTTGAGGCACAGTTCATCTTTCTTCATTTTTTGACTGTAGATGTTTATGGATTTTTTTGTCTCTTGGTCTGATATTAAAAATAAGTAAATAAATAAGTAAAGTAACCTTTGATAATGTAGGTTAAAGTTGAATGAACTAAGAATGCATATCTGAATGTTTACTTACTTACTCCAAGGGGATTGCTGAAAGTTATAAAAACGTTAACAAACATAAAACGAAGGTATTAAACTAACACTGTGTAATTATTTTATAATTATAAAAGATTTATTCTGTTCTAAAATGTGGACCTCCGTATTAAAATGTTTAATTTTGTCAAAGCAGAATCGCTACTACTCTCCCCCAAAGTAAAACTTAAACAGTACTCATGACAGCTATTATTGTTATGACTTATTTACTACAGTGTCATTATTGTTCATTTATTTAGGCTACTCGTTCATTCTGGCAATCATTACAGATATCATTTTATTCAGCGACTGAGAATATGAGGCACTTTTGGGAGTCAATATATTTTTACAGTCGGGTTAGCTTGCGTTTACGCCTATAGCCTAGTTCTTAAAGACACTGAAGGGACACCGTATAATATTCACTACAGAAAAAGTTCAGCTAGTCCCTAGTTCATTCGTTACGTCATCAGACCCATTTTTGCTTCAGTGACGGTTGTAATTTCTTATGAACTCAAACCCTGGAAACTCGCGGCTTATGTTGTAATTTAACCATAAGTGAACAGCGCGACAGTTAAACTTTTATGTGTCTGGTTCAACACTGCTGCCCAGAATTTGCAGATAACGTCTCTCCCAGGTTCTCGGAGGCTATCTGACTTGGCGTTATCGATATCAAAAGCACTAAACGAACAGTACAGTGGCCAGAACTACTCGTTTTCGCTTACCTCGCATTAGTGCAGTCATTATACAGAGTCTCGAAGTCCTTTCTGGAGATTAGTTTGCATCGGTTCACTCCTGGCTGGATGGCCCCGAGTCCTCGCAAGATACGGACCTGCTCCACATTGCACACTACCGGTGTGATCTCCAGGCGTTTCAGTTTGGTATAAACGGTGTGCAGTCCCCCGACCAGGTGTTTCAAAAACAGGTCGAAAGCTTGAGGAAGGCAAATGAGCTCGCAACCGTCCACTGTAAATGAAGCCACCTTGGCACCCCTCAGTTCGACCATTTTGCACTCGTTATTTTGAGGGGTATTTTCAACAGGCGACGGGGTCGAATAAACAGGCTTGCTGGGCAGCGTGCCGGTTGGGATGCCGGGGCTGCTAGTGGTAATCAGCTCCGATCGGAATAGATTCTGTCCGGAGGGAGCTACTGATGGAGAAGGTGAAGAAGTTGCCGAGGGCGATGAGGTGGTCGCTGATGAAGATGAGATCGGAGACGGCTGAACCAGAGGGGAAGGGGGGATCAAAGCAGCCGGTACGGCCATGGTCACCTAAGAGTGTAAGTTCAAAGTGAAAAAAACCCAGTATGGCAAAGTAACGCGGTAGTTATCTGAAAAGAAGAAATCCACGCCACTCCGCTGTTAAGTAAAAGGATGAGAAAAGAAGCTGCGAAGCCGCGGCGATGAGAAATTAGGCTCTGTACAGTGGGACAGTCATCAAAGATTGAGAGAGAATGACAGGAAGAAAATGAGCTGAAAAGTGCAGCTCTCTCTCTCTCTCTGGATGAGTTGTTGTTGTCACAAGGTACAAAGGGGGAGGAGCCACCGGACACTATCAGCCTTTGAAGCAGACAGCATAAATGTAACGCGATGCTGGACTCATTGGGTAGCCTATAGCGCGCCTCAGAGTATAACTTTACAGTCGCACGGAAAATTCTAAGAAAACTCTTTGACTTCTTTTATTTCTAAGGACAGTTTGCCACGCTGGCGTACCTCCATAACATTAACATGCCACGGGGACTCAGAAGACCTATTTTACTACTTTTCTGAGTTAATGTTCCTTTATAGATTATGGACGATCATATAATATCTTAATAACGCCGATGATTGCAGGACGTGAATATATTTTTGACTTACGTCATGAAAACACTGAAAAGATGAAAAGTGCGTAAGATGAAACATAACACCTGTACCACTTTCTTTCCAAGAGGGAAAAGTGTTCACTGAAGCCGTAAGCAGGATGTGTCTGCTATCTTCTGTCGATAAGGTGGTGAAACGCAAGTCTACGTGATGCACTGGGATTGTATTTCATCTCTGAGCACAGCAAAGCAACACCAAGAATGATGATGTAACGTCTGGGAATAAAAGCTGATTCTGGTGTCATTCTTAAAAAAAAAAAAAACCTGCTGAAGTTTTTGCCTCTTTACCCATTTTATAAACGCATTTCCTTAAAATACTGCTTTCATGTTTAATTCAAGGTCATGCCCAGTGGAACCTTTAAAGCTATAAATATGAGTAGGAACCTGTGCCGACTTTTGTATTCATTTAACTAATACATCTGTAGTAGCCTAATAGCACGGTGGCCTTTATTAATGCACGTTAGGCAGATATGCTTTAAGATAAGTAGGACACCATTTCAGAATTATCATTCAGGCAAAGAGGCACCTCGTAGTGTGAAAATCAATACCTGCTTAAAATTCATAGCTAGACAATCCATTTGCCCTTTATGTTGCTAACCTTTGCTTAAATATGCACCATATTAAGATTTCATTATAAACAATGAATGTCACAATAGTTTGCCTACCGTTTTTCATGTTAGCATGGGTTAACTACAAATTACCGTCATAAAACTCCTACACAAAATGGCCTACATGCAGTCTTTGAAAGAAAGCATGGAGATGAAATACATGATGTCTTGGTCTCAACAGCCTTTAATAAGCAGGGTGGACCGAGTAAAATCCAGCCTCCATTTAAACTCGCAGTCTTCCCATAGAAACACAGCAGGACATGCGAAAAGGGGTGGTGCTCAGTACATGTGCACGAATCGTTTCTAACCATATGGGTCCCTGCAGTGAGAATTACACCAGGTAAATTACAAAAACGCCTATGAACTGAGTGTCTCAGGTTAATTGTAAATATTCAACAAGTCTCACTTGGTAGAAAAAAAACATTTCCGTACGTGCAACATCTACTGGTACTGTTTTACCCAGGTGTTCAGGTAGATCAAACATTTTATTAATAAACAAACAAAAAAATGATATCATTTATGAAACCTTAATGCAACACATTTCTTGAATAAGTGCAAGTATGCACTGACTGAAGTCAAAAAGTAACTTCAAGAAAGTATTCCAATCATGGTGCACTCTGGGCCGAAAAGATAGCCACTTCAAGTGAGGATTAAGAAATATAATGTGAAGTCTAGGTCACAGGAAAGCATGATAGATTTCTTTCTTCCTCCTTTTCAAACAGTCACAATGTCTCTCTCTTTTGCGAGGTGCCTATCGAGCACAAACTGAGCGGGTCGCAGCAGACCTGTAGATGCTAAGGGTTTATAAGTGGCTGGCAGACAGGTCAGTAGACACTGCCAGATATAAACCGTGACTGGTCCTTAAGAATAGACCAGGATTCACAAATGCAATTGTTTCCAGATAACGATCACTCGAAGTATTTGGGCTTGAAAGAAATGCATCTTGCAGAGAAATAGATGGCACAACATCATACATGTTACCAAAACGTAAAGCTTTAAATTAAATAAAAATTTTGATCATGACAGATAAAATCCAAGTTGCGTTATCTTCTATAAAGAGGCTTTCTTACATTTTCAGAGTGACATTTAAACAGTATGTACACACTGCTCAAAGGGAGTGGGTGAGTTTTAAACATGTTTATGTTTTATGAGAGGCTGATGCTAGTTCCAGAGACTTTAAGAGACATGACCCTGCTAATGGAGCAAGTCTCACCGTGAGACCACACACACAAAGTTTCCATTCTACTGTTACAGCACCATCTAATCCATTCCATTTGATCTGAGTTCCAAACAGATAGGTCAGATAAAGATATTTTGCATTAGAAATACACTGGGAGATGAATGACATTACAAAAGAGTGAGCAGTGCCAATAGGACACTGTGTTTCCTACTGAATGCTAGACATTATGACTGGAGTATTTAACAATACGAAGACAAAAGGCAGCAGGAAATGAAAAAAAGGCAGAGCCTACAGAGCGTTCATACTGCTTTCAACATTAATGAATAACTATAAAACGAATGCATCACGGCAGAGCTGTATTTAAAGGTAGTGCTGTGATATGACTCTAGTATGATCAATGACACTGTATATTGTTTGATATAATAATTTATTCATTCTATAAGGCTTTGATAAAACAATGTTGAAAAGCAATTTAAATTAAATTCATTTAAATGTCAATTCTCATGGTTAGGATTTTTCTATAATTGGCTGTTTAATTAAAATAATTTTCATAGTCATTAATATAGCCTGCAACTTGTAGTGCACTGACATGTTTTAATTACATGGTATTAGCAAAATTGATATGCTTTAGAAAGCATAGTGAATAAGAAATAATTAGACCAATAATACATCATCCCCCTTATGGACATTAAGTGTATTTCAATATAATTGATGAACACTGAAACAGGAGATAAATAACTTTAATTGCACATAGTTGCTTTGCTATTTCAATAGAAACACAACCAAGTTTGCATCACATGTGTTGGCTGATTCATCATGGACACATACACTCCCCTATGATTAAACATCAAAACCAGCAACCATTTATAGAACCGTTTATTTTCATTTTTCTGTCCACATCATAACATTTTAATTATTAATGCTGCTCTATGAAAATACAGCTAATCTTCATACACACAGCAGAGAATACAAATAGACAGAATAAGTGTACAATACTATTGTTCAAACAAATATCCCCCCAAGTGAGATTTGCAGAGAAAAAGGAAAACACACACACATACACACACACACACACAAACACTCTTATTGATCTTGAATATTTGCCTCTTCAAGGTTGCATGCCATTGACCCCTATTCTTGCAGGAAAGCTTCTCCCTGCAAACAGAGTGGAGAGTACAGAAGGACAGACATCAGAGTGACCACCGTCAACCCGAGCCTCAGCCCACCGCACGCCTGGAAAGGAGGCGAGAGATGCAGATGGACCACCTATTCAACACGCCATCCACGCAGAGACACCGCCCTGCACCCCGACTGTATGTAACTATGACCCTTCTGATCAGCGCGAACGGGACCTGCTCTGAATGTACCTTATGTGCATAAAATGTTTGCTTTCCCAGGCAGAGTCCCTCATGCACTGCCCGTCTATAGCCTGGGCATCTGTTTTGTGTCTGGAAACTGTGATTAAAACAGCAGGCGCAAAGGACAGCCTTATGCTGGGATTCAGTAGACTCGCACAGTCGCCCAGTTTGTCAGGCGCCCCTTGGTCTGTTCGCCAGTGGTCAGTTTTTGCCCACAGGACCGTTACTGAACTAATATTGTTTGGAAGGTGGATTACTTTCTACATAGCATTAACAATGACATGTCAATGACGTGGTTGTGGGAGTAGTTTTGATAAGTTTATCAGGCTAAGCACTTTTGTTAGGGTTTTGTCTGACCATTGATGAAGGGTTAGAGGTTGACTAAAGCAAATTGAGCATGACTGCATATGTATATACTGTACTCTTAAAAAGAGTTTGTAATTGAGTGGCTGGTTTAGATTAATAATAAGGTAATTTGAAATGTTGTAACAGATAAACAGGCATAAAACAGTAAACCAGTGTAATTCTCATTGTGTATATTCTCACATATACATGTCCACGAACATCGTAACCTCAATTCACGACATAAGACATCAGAGCAAACCTGGGCTGGCAAAACCTCCAGCACGAGCAGTGCTTCTTCTCTGGTGATGCACGGCTCAAAGGGAGAGATAATTTAATCTTCTTTTCAGAGGTGCCACCCTGATAGCTTCCAAAACCTGTTATATCAGACACATATTTGTGGATATCCAGACTGCGCAGCAAAGCTGGTCTAAACAGCAGTAATTGCTGCACCATTGATGCTCTCCGTTGTGCTCGTGCGGCTACAGCCACAGTGATTAAAATGAGTCCCCATTGACTTCTCCATTAAATTGCTGGCAGAGGCTATCCTTTGACCTTTCGCATTGATTGAACATAACAATCACAGTTCAATTGTAATGCAAAGAGAACATTTGTTATAATGTACATGAGATGCATGAGCCATTTCCACTCAAGGTAATCAATGAGGTGACTTCAAATGGCGGCAGCCAAAGCTCCGTCCCCTGGCTAATTCACTGAGTCCACAATATATTGAACCATATAATGTGTACTTAACCATTCTCATTTCTGGTGCTCTGCTCAATATATCTGCATCTCATGTAGGAACCTTTCGGGCCCCTTCATGATTAGATGCACACAGTATCCACTGCTGACTAAGATATTAGAGGATAAGTATTGCGTTCTATATTTTTGTCACAACATGAAAACGTTTTTTTAAATCTTCTTACTTAAAAAGACTGGCTCTCTGCAGCACAACAGTCACGGTCACTTATATGAACTAAAACGTTTGGTTCTATAGCACAATTACAAAAAAAAATCTGCAATTTTTAGTTCAGTTTGACATCATTCAAAATTCAGTTTGTAGTGTGTTTGTAGTTATTCAACTTTATGCCACACCTCAACTTTTTCCACAAAATGCTGTATCTCTAATTAACATTAGATACTTATTTTTGAACCATTAGTTGATCACATCTTTTATGAAAAGTATATGAATGATGTCTTTAAGGAACTTTTGAGAATTGGGTGATTATAGCTTACACAGACATTAAGTAGATTAAACCAGCCAGACCTCAAAAGGCAGTTTATCTAATAGAGAAAATGTAGTATGCTAATTGACTAAGTCTGATGGTAAAATTATGCTTAAGCTACTTTTCCAATCCTACTGTGGTAGGATTGGAGGTTGACATTTGATTACAATCAAAAGGCTAATCAAGGCTCTAAGCTGTGAAATGAAAGTGTGTTTTGCCATGTAAAAAGATGATTGTCTCAGAAAACTTCAATGATGACAGATTCAATTCCATTTAGTAAATGTTTAATAAATGTTATACAAACACTGCTGCCTATCTCACTGTATTCAGGAAACAAAAGGAAACCTTAATTGCTTTAATCATCCAATGCTTTGACGTTGTTATTGACATTAAAAATAGCAGTTAACAGTTACTGTCTTGTAAAGGAAATTGAACCACATTTGCAAAATGATCAGCAATTAAGATATGGGCATCCAGAGGAGTGAAGTTGAACTGGGCTGTTGTGTCTAGGAAAAGCAGTCGATGCTGTACAGACCTATTTAATTAGCTGAAAGACCCAAAGAAAACAGGCGGCCTAATATGTATCACTTTAATCAAATTTAAAGTGATTGTATCCTTTTGAAGATTCTGGAGCACGGATATGTTAATTAACAGTTTTGAGAGGGAAATGGGGTTGGATTGAGGTATTTTTCTTTCAGAGAAACTCTACTTTATGAACATGAGGAAACTCACCCTCTCGCTCGTGGTAAACCAACCAGGAGAACACATTTCATCCCAGAGTCTCTATACTCAGGAGCACGGTAATGTGTTTCAGTGGAAAACAGTTCTACCTTTAATCTGCACTAAAGGGAAATAATGCATTTCCTGCCTTATTTATCATGCTTACTTAACCAGTGCTGCACAATTAGAATTGTTAATAGATTTAGAAACAAAAGGGCTTTGAAGGTGGGAAAGTGCTGACATTATTTCACAGGGGAAAGGAACTGCTAAGGAAAACTAAATAAATAAATCTGCAATAAATGTAGTTTCCTGCTCTGAACTGCAATGAAATGCTGGCTGCTTTCATTAGAAATGCCACAAAGACGACATAAATCAAGGACAGTAAAATTTTTCATTGCCACAACACTAAATTACACACTTTTGTGTATCGCCTGTGATTGTGTTTAAACATTGTAATTTCACTTTATTTTCATTAAATGTATGCACACAATTTACAATCCATAAACAAATCTGGAATAAAAGTTAATAAATGTCAAAATTTGCATTTGAGGAGGGGAAAAAAAGCATCTTGCTGCATTTTTTGCAAATATCAATCTATGAACCTTTCAACATTTTGTCAGACAAAATGCTAATTGTACCTTTAGGAATTTAGAAGACAGTGACAAGAAATGAGATGCTCTGTCCTTTTAGATGTGGAAATCAACTGGGGGAGCATACAGAAAGGGTAGCATGAGCTAAACGTGAAGGCAGAATGGAACAGAGTTGTCAGACGGAAACAGCCTGGCTTTGCTCCACCAGGTTCGATTTCAGCTCTGACCTAGCTCAAATGCAGCTCCGACCCAGCTCAAGTGCAGCTCCAATCTAGCTCAAGTGCAGCTCCAATCTAGCTCAAGTGTAACTTTATAGTGTGTGAGCTGAAGAACCCTGGCACACTTTGTAAAAAGAACTATAAAACATAGTACAAGATATTTAAATGAGAATGCTACATTCAAAGTAACTGACAATAAAGCAAATATGTCTATTATTGCATGGAGCAATTAAGATACTCTAATCATTTACAAACCAGTATTAAAAATGAGAAAAACAAGCTTGGAGCCTTGGAGGCAAAGTATATCACCAACTCAATAATGACATAATGGGTTCCCTTCCAAACATCAATCTTATGTGACAACAAACAAACAAAATAACAAGTAACTAACATTTCATAAATGAATGTGACATTACACCTAAAATCCACTGTTCAGTCTTCTTCCTCGGTCTGTTGTCCTGTCACAGCAACACTGAGGCTAATTTAATGAGGCTAAATTACCAGTTCAAAAGTGCTTACACAAAGCTTTCTGTGTTATTTACTCGGTATTGATTTTAACACTTAAATAGAATCCTAAGTAAGGGCTTGTATAGGCCAAGTCATCTGCATGTCAGCACCACATATATACATGTATCAGGCAGTACCCACCAGAAATGCAATCACCAACAGCTAAAACAAGAAGTACTATGTGTATTGATACCAAACGGCAATTTACCGGTAATTTTTTTATCGCATCAACACACTTAACAACATCCTTAAGAGTGATTAGGTATGTTGCTTTTCAAAAGTCCTTAAGTGGAGTTTGAGGCAGTTATTTGCAGCCTTGCATTAATCCAAGTGCGAGTTAAGAGGCTGCCATATGGATGTATGTGCCCAGTGATAAATATGATTTAGCATTGATTTGTACATGTGCCTGGAACAGAGCGCATGGATTTCAGAGTGAAATAACATATAAACAAATCTGGAGTGTAGAACAGATTCCTCTCTGAGCCCCCTCTCTAACAGAGCTTAGTAATAATTTCCAGAAGCACAGACAAGAGGATTTACAGGTATCAACATAGCAGAGCTTTGGCAGGACCAGACTGATTTTGCAAAATGTGAAATATCTCTGAACACTTGTTCTAGGGATTCGAACTATTCTTCATATTTGCTTGTGTGAAACTGAGGAGGCTGAGAAAAACATTAACCATTATATTGGGATTAAGTTATTAGATGATCCGTTTATTATCAGAATTCTCAATATTTAACTGTGCTGAAATCAAATAATGTCTGTTAACTACAATGTTGGAAGTTCCCCTCAGAGGACAAATGCTCGCATTCAGCTGTATCGTGCAACAGTGACCTCTACAGGGATTAAACACAGTATCACTTCATTCCACATACGACTTGAATACCTCAGAAGCTGTTGAAGTTGTTAAATTTTAAACTATAAGAATTTGATACAATATATTCATCATTTTTTATTTTTATCAAATGTGTAAATGTATCCCAATTTTAAGACTTTGTAAAAAGGTTTTATGTCAAAGTTTGTATCAAAACCTGAACACTACATTATATTAGTGTCTGACAGGGTTTGCTCCCATAACATCACTTGTTATTAACATTTGTATAAAACACAAAGGAGATGCTGGCTGTACAGTAATGGGCCCGCATGCCGTCTCTCAACAAGATGCTGGGGACCCATCCAGGTCTAATGGCAGGAGACCCAGAGACGAGGGCCAAACCATTTCTTTCTGTGTTTCTCTCGCCATGATTCTCAAGTAAAGGAAGACAAAGTGTCTTTCATAGACAGAAAGGGTGGAATGAGAGCCAAAGCCATGATCCAGAGCCAATCCAGAGCTGCGATCCAGAGCCAATCCAGAGCCGTGATCAAGCACGAGGAATGAATGATTAAAAGATAAGACACAAACTGAAGGGACCAGACCAAACAGGAAAAGCAGGCAAGAAACAGACAGGGGGAGGTGTGTCCTGGTTGAGTGTGTGGTGCAAGCTCACGTTGAAGGGCCCTGCTGTGGTCTGAAAAGGCATTTCAGTCAGTGGTCTCCCCTGTCTTCCTACGTGTTAACTTGCAATCACTGATCCCAGCGCAGTACCTGTAAAAAGATCCGACGATAGTCCTGAATAAGTGAAACCTAAAGTGAAAGTTCGGTTCAGATGGCCTTCTTGAGCTACAGCGTCTGAAGTATTCTTTGCTGATTTCGTTCCTGTGCACGAGGCACACGCAGGCTATAATGCCCTCTCTGCTGGTGCCGAGCTGTTGTTTTATGTATTCAGAATCTGTTCAACAGCATAAAATCCTCCCATGAGGCATCATTGTCCTCGTGGTTGTCCCCTGGGCTTCCTGTCACATGACTGCATCTCTGCGCCCTGCGCAGCACAACACCCAGAAGATCTGGTTGCACTGGCTCCTTTTAAACAGTCGCATGCAATTTGAGAAAGATTAATTAAAATGCTTTAAAACACACTGCTGATTGTGTCGATTCTCAATGCTGCAGCAAATTAGACCACTTCTAGTGAGGCCTGGAACAAATGGGGCAAACAGCCTTTCACTGATTTTACCTTTAGAATAAAAAAACAACTATTATATCCATTTGGATGAAAGGAAGAGCTACATGAATTCGGTTATTCACTCCTTTGAATCTGTGATGAGGAGGACACATTTTGTGCTCACGGATGATCTGCCACTTCACGAGTGTGTGAGCACCGTGGTCCCATAATGAGTCCATCTGCGTGTTTCTAAAGGCACAAGGTCTGCTGTAGTGAACTGGAATGTGAAGGCTGCAGTGCATAAAGGAAGCACAGGCCCAGTTATCTGACAGTGAACCTTCGCCTAATAGGATCTCCCGCCAGAGGCACAGAGGGAAAAGTGTGTTTGCAGAACAAGAGCAACCAGCAAAACAAATACAGAAAAGAGAGGCTCGGAATGGATGACCTTTGACCCCCACTGCTGTACACTAGCTCTGGTACCAGTCTGCCATTAATCCTTTAGGTGAATACAAATACAGCCAAATCAAGAGGCAGTGAAGTGTAGGAGGACGTCCTTTTACAAGCACACAAAAGCAATACGCTGAATTCATATGAAACCTGTAACATAAAATCATTGCCGTATCAATGGGAGTTACTGCATAGGCGTGAAAAGAAAAAAAAAATCGCTTTTGTGAGCTAAACCTTTCAATTAGCCGCTGTTCCTGAAAACACTTCTATTGTCTCTCTGTTTGCCATTGTACATATCGTTTTTGCATCATATTTCTGGAGAAGCGCGATGCAAATGAGCTCAATAGCGTGGCTACACATACAAAACTCTCCCTGAGGACTGGAGGCTTGGAGCCTGGGCTCGATTTGCGCTCTCCACTCAGCAGTGAGTCCTCCACTCTCTGATCTTCTCCAGACAAAATGAGACACAACAGCTCGAACAGAAGCAGCCCAGCACACACTATTCCCCCTGCTACTTGAATAGATAATGCTTCCCTTTACTTTCTTTATTCTTTCAAAAAGAATGCATCAGAGGCCAAATATTCATTCTGCCTGTCACCCAGCAAAGCAGAGGGAGTCCGTGTGCCCAGCATACTGGGCTGTGTTTTACCATGATTAAGGAGCACATAAAGGCTTCCTTGTGGCGCTTTGAACTTCACCGCAGAGTTTTGGAGCATACTTAACTTATTCCCCCGCATTGCTGGAGGCTGATCCCACAAGACAACATTAATGGAAAACATAACAGTAAAGACAATGGGATTAGTGCTACCTAAACCGCAAGTGAATCTCCATCTGGCCTAACAGGTGCGGGAAATGCTGTTGTCCAGCTTATCCGTTTCTACAGCCCCCCACCTCCCCACCTACCCCACCCCAACACCCATGAATCTCCTTTAAAGAAATGCCAATAGTTCTGATTGTCTAATGCCCCCCCCCCCTTTTGAGCCATAAAGATGCGTGTGGAAAGAATCACATCAAGGAGTGACATTGACAGAGGAACTGCTGACTCGCATCAGTGTTTGTCTTTGATGTGAGAGATCAAATCGATGTACACACTTTCACATAACGAGGTGCAAGTAGTGTGTGCGTGAGTGTGTGTGTTTGCGTGTGTGTGCGTGTGTGTGTGTGTTTGTGTGTGTATATGTGTGTGTTTGTGTGTGTGTGTGTGTGTGTGCATTGAGAGGGAATGGGGGGGGGGTTATAGAGATTAGTATTCCACAGCCTCTAGTGGAGATGCCTGTTTGCCCTACATCATTAGCATTTATGCCTGCCTCTCCAAATAATCAGGATTTACCAGCACAGGTTTTGTGGAGAGCCGGAAGGAACATTTCCCTGCGCTGAAGTGAAAGATTCTTTCCGCCGTCTTAATTATCAAGTGGCTACATGGGAAATAGAGAAACATTAGCAGGTGTGTAAAAATTTCAAAAGATTAACTGCTTCAAATAGTCACCCATGGGGAGGAGGGGTGAGCAACATGAAACTTCTTTAGCAGTAGATGTGAAGTGAGATGAATGCTGGAGCAGAAACTGCTGGCTGTCTCATTACTTCCAAGAGTTAAGTGGGTTTTAGCTGTATAATCTGGAGAGCAAAGAGAAAACAAGATGAGAGAAGAGCCCCGATGGAGAGGGTTCGAAAAGAACCCATACTGTAAACAACAAGCTATATTTACTCAAACCAGCCCGTATGCCAGACTTGCACCTGCCTGTTCCAGCCAAATATCCCATGCACAGTAAAACAAAAGTTAATTAGCAGTTGCCTCAGCTAAATTTGGTTAAATTTGTTTTTGCAATTATTTTACTTACTTTTTAAATACATTTTAAATACTTTCATGCAATTCACAGAAAAAAATGTGTAGAGAAGCTGATCTCATCCGCTTCTGGACAATACTGTAAACCACAAATTCTAACAAAGTCAAAAAAAACCTTTTGAACTTATGAAGGCATCAGGAACACATGTGTTCATACTGGCACAGGACATGCATGTGTTCATACTGCTAGAGGAGTATCTATAAGTTAAGAACAGTAATAGAGTGAATTCTGCAGGATATAATTCATCCCAATGGTTTAGAATTCAACAAACAGAAAAAAATCAACACAAATCATACAAAAAACAACACAAACCATAATACAAAACCAGCATTTGATGTACTGAAGAGTTTACTGAACAAGCAGCAGATGAAAATGAATGCATTAGAGACTCAGCAGAGCACAAGAAAGGAAAATATCAGAAAAAACCTAGGACACGTCCAGCCAATACTCAGGACACATCCAGCAAATACTCAAGACACATCCAGCAAATACTCAGGACGCATCCAGCAAATACTCAGGGCACATCCAGCAAATACTCAGGACACATCCAGCCAATACTCAGGACACATCCAGCAAATACTCAAGACACATCCAGCAAATACTCAGGACGCATCCAGCAAATA
>JAOXYF010000024.1:7631527-7648436 GCA_028565775.1 Sternarchorhynchus goeldii
CTCAGGACACATCCAGCAAATACTCAGGACATATCTAACAAATTCTCAGCAAATGCTAAGACATAGCAGCAAATATTCAGAACTAACACAGCAAATACCCATGGCCATTCCCAGCAAACATCCTGCAAATACCCAGTATTTTATTTATTACAAGTGTGCTAATTTGTCCAACTTATTTGAAATGAGGGAGTAAGTCCAAAAAAGGTCTGTGATTCCTAAATTGGTCAACCAATACAGACATTAATGCCCATTTTACATTTTCACTTTTAACTTTTTGCGTAGCTCTACATCAGATGTTCCAAACATGGTATCCAAATCCCCACACATTACACCACACGTATCTCTGTCTGCTCTGATGTAAAGAGGATAAATACCTGAATCTAATACTCCTATTTAAGGAACATAAGCCTTTAAAACGATAAAGGAAAGTAAAACTGGCTGCTTGTGTTCTAATACACTATGGGAATGGTGGTAATGGAAAGGTGCAGGTTAAATCAGTTGCAGGTTAAATATGACAGGGCTATGATATGATATAAATATGATAGCGCTCTGTTGAAGTCAATGGAGTCAGCTGGATCAAAAAAAACCATGTGAAACTATGTAATACAATAACTTTAATAATCACAGCAAATGTACAGTGAGGCGCATGCTGAACATAACCAGAGTTTATGGAGGAGAAAGAACAGCACTTTGCTACAGTATTTGAATTCATAGGGCTTCTTTGTTAACTCCATGTTAATGATCAAAGATGGTGAGTGAGGGTTGGGGGGGATCTCCTGAGTACAAGTTATGAGCATGAGATGAGCAGAGAAAAACTGCTTTGCTGCCCAGCTTTGAACACTTTTACACTTTCCAGTAAGCTTTGTTTTTTAATTGGCTGAAATTAATCTTAGGGATGTAGATGCCTGATTTGCATTCATTAAAACCCAACCAAAGAAGTCATGCCTAATTCCAATCAAATTTGCTTAATTATGCATGGCGAGAGATTCCCAAATGAGCGTAGAATTTTTGTTAGCTTTTTTTTTATATATATTTTTGTTTCCTATAGCAAATAAATTGTAATGAAGCTGTCTTTTTGTGTTTTGTTGAATGCTGAGCAGTCAAACAGGAACACCTTGAGCCTTTGTTGAGAACAATATTATGGCTAAAGTAATTATGGGAATCTGCATTTTTCATTGTTAATTGTGGATGTCAGCTTCATTAATTTTAATTTACAGCAGGCAATAAAATTAAGAAATACTTTGTGCTGATGTTTTAAATCATGCTGGTGAAGGAGACACATTATGCAACTTAAATTTCAAGAAGATATTGATTGGGGCAGATAGCCTGTTCTGTGAATCTTAAACAGGCAGGTGCTGATATCAAGCTTAAGACATCACTTTTATTTGCTAGCTGTGTGCTAGAGGGAGGAAAATTCTTTAACACCTTGCAACACTTATTGGTCTAATCAACTACCATTTTACACTCCTGACCATGAAAACTAGTTTGGTTTGTAAAAATAATAACAGTCTAAAGAGAGAAAGAGAACATTTTGTCTTTATTCAGCTGATTTAACTAAAAATGTAAAAAAAAAATAAATAAATACCAATATGTGCACAAACAAAAGCTAAAACAGAAATGAATAAGGAATTAAATATAATTTTGAGATACTGGGTTTTACGTTTTCACTTCCTCATGAGCCAAGTTGTATTTGATGAGTAGGGCTCAAGTGAAAGAAATTCAGTGGTCACCTTCTGCTCCTAACAAACAGTGTTTTCAAAACATGTTTCCATCCAGACATGTAAGTCTCCAAACAAAGACATTTCCCTGAAAAACCAAAAGAGAACCTGCATAATGTGTATTTACAAGGAAAAATACACATACAAAAAATCATATTTCCAAAATACAATGTTCTTCACATTTCATTCACTCTAAGCTTGCAAAAGCAGTGTTAAGGGCCTCATATCTGAAAAGGTTTTTTTTTTGGTTGTTATTGTTGTTTCAATTAGCAGAAACCCTCACATTGTACTATATCTGTTCATATTTGCTGTGGTCACCCATCTCATATATTTACTAAACTTCGTAAAGAAGTATATGGGTTCTGGGCACTGAACTTGAAGTGATTTAAACTGTGTCTATTGTGCAGAAGAACAACACAAAGCTTGAAACAACACGATTTGATTAATAGCCTCTTTTCTTCTTTGGTGTACAGGATATATCCAGCTACAAGGAGCTTTGGTGCATTGTACTTTCAAAACAAAGGAAGAATAAAATTGATCTTTCTGGAAACAAAAATCAATGGATGGTTATTTCCTGTTTCATGCATGTTAGTATAACCCAGTCCAACACTTGAACTTTCCTCATTTTTTCCATTTCAACAGTTTAATACATACTGTGATACACAGTGAGATACATCTATATGTTTGTTATATATATACGTTTGAGGATATGTGTGTTCAGGATACTTCTGATTATGCTGTTATATTCATGTTTTATTCCTATACCACGCAACTATAAATGCAACATCAGTCGTGGATATAAACATGGACAGTGGTGGAAAAAAAAACCCACAGAAAATGAGTGCAAAGTTATATGGCCAAAAGTATATCTCGGAAGTAGTATATCTCAGAAAAGTATACCTGAGAATGAGTCTCAGCTCTGTGCAAGAATATTGTAAGAGTCATTTCTAGAAAACCACTAAAAGAAATTACTCCCTGGAGATAAAACAGACGTTGTACCCAAGCACAGCGGTAATTGCCATGTTTATGGTCTCACTAGCTTGATTTACATCCAAAAGGACTTGTCTGTACCGGTTATGCGTACAAGACTATAATTTCTTGGAGGTGATTGTGTTGCCATCACAAAAGCTTCTCCATTCAATTGTTCTGTCCCTAAGTTGGAAGCCTGCCCAAAGTGTTTTTTATTACTCAGGCAACTCCAACTATCAGCTCCACATTTCTCTTCCTGCTTTTTTCCTGTTAGACACTAAGACAAGTCACTCCAGAGTAACAATGAGAGTGATTTCATTTGACTTATCACCCATCGGGTAAAGCAGCTGCTCTGACTTTCATACAGTGGACTTCCTGAGACAGGACTTACCGTGCGAGGCGTAAACAGCCTGCGAGCATGCGGTCATCGCCCTCAGACCACAAAAAAGCATTTCCATGTGATTATTTTACCTGTTGTCCCTGTCTGTCCAGACAGGGCAAGGGGAGGACGTGCTTCAAAACTGTTCCGGTAGCAGTATTCCCCAGTGCAAACCACAAGACAATAGTGTCAACACAGTATGGTTACTCCAAAAGGAAACCGCGTTAGCAGTAGATATTAACAGAATGCTAAGGGGAAAGAAATCCGGTCCTTAGCATCTGGGAAATGGAGGAGAATTCACAATACTGTCGCTCAGCCTGCTTAAAGTTAACACGTGGCCAGTAGCGCTATTGTAATGTGAACGATAGAAAACAAGTCATACACTCTTAAAGGATTTCTTCTCCATTAACCATTCTTTTACAGCTGGGGCCCAATCACTGACATTGCTTTAGGCTTTATGGTCAACAGAGCTGAATATAAAGGCATAAGATTAATACAGCAATCGGAGACATCCTCATGTGAATAATTCATTTGAAAGGGCAGATAAGAAATGATCTGAATGAAATTAATAGTGCTGATTTAATAACGTTCTTCCAGCGATTCTGGTGACTACATGACAGTGTTTCGGCAGAGGGAGAGCAGGTTCAAAACTCAAAGCCAGATGATTCATCCCCACTCCTCTGGTAGCTGAGTGTGATGGATCATTCTTAAAAGCATCTTTGCTAATCTTCTGCTCCTCTTTTTTAGGTTATTCACAGATCAGTGAGTTTTCCGGCTAATCCGGGTTTTGATGCTCCCCTGTCTATGTACGTGGTATTCATCATATCTTGACAAGTGGAGTCCTTCAGACGACAAATAACCTTCAGTGAGGGGATGTGGAGCAGTAGGTGCACGGTTATTTTGGATACGTATCACCGTTGAGCATGAGCGCAGCAGGAGATGTATGGTGTCCTTGTTGACGGAGAGAATGGACCTCTTTCTAGTTGTTCTGAATAATCATGCTGAAGCCCAGCTATGTCTTCGACAACTCAATCAGACGCCGCTCTACCTGTAAAGTGGCTGGGCTGATTTGATTGCCATTTTTATTGGTTGCCCTACCAATAAATCAAAGCAATGGGAACGGTTCTGTGGACGTGACCACTCGTCATTCGCCAGCAGCCTTGGAAACATTGTTTCGGAAGCAGTGTGGCTGTCACTGAAGGTAAATTAGGGCTTTGAAATTTCTCCCCTTCACTAGAAGAGTGCAGAGTTAAATCATCTTGAAAATTGATGTCACCATGGCAAAGTGCTTCACCTATCCCTTGATAGAGCCCCATCATCTTGTGTCAATGTCAGCACTTTTTCCCTTCTTTCTAAAAAGTAGTGTTTCCACATGACACAGTAGCAGAACACCAGAACACTACTGACCTAGTGTAAGGCACCTCTACTCACTGCAGCATGACTGGAAAGTTCTGGGCCACTCTTTTGATATAGTACACTACCCCGCACAGTAAACATCTATAATTACGGAAATATACTTTATCATGTGAATTAAAAATTCTTTCTATACATTATCATCTGAATTATTATCTGTCTCTTATGTTTTAATCTCAGTATGCAGAGTACAGTGACCTACATTCCAGTGAGTGCTCTGAAATCCTGGCTGTGAATCATGGCAAACTTTTTTTTTTCAACTGTGTAGCAGCTACACAGGTTACAAATTAAAAATGTAAAAGCAAAGATCAACATGGGGGGATTTTTTAACTTCTTGTAATTCTGATGTGCAATTGTGTAGCATTTTTGTTTATTACCAAGTCCTATGCATATTTTATTTTTATTACTCGCCAGTGGCCATTTAAAAATCAAATTCATCAAGCATAAACATCACTAAATATGTGGGGCAGATATGAAAAATCAGAAGCTATGAGAAAGCAAGGAACTATTGAGATGTCCCTTCCAGCCATGTGTCAAAAGCAGGGACATTAATGATATGCTAAGGGTTGAAAATCACCATCTCGGATACGTCTAAACCAGTAAACTGGTAAACAAGCTGGTCATTAGGAGAAGGGATGATTTGAATCAACAAGGGTGAACAGATATGGAGACTCCCTGCATTAGTGTTAATAGGAATAGATTATGGAAGAATTTTGCGATGTGACCTTCAGTGCACTAATTGAAATAGTATTCAGAGTCAGCAGTGGAGTAATCAACTTAAACACAGAATCATAAATCATCATGAAAAGCGCTGTCACAACTAAGCCATTAGCCTTCGGTTTCCCCCCCCCCCCCCTCACACACCCTCATGGAAATATCTGCCACAGCGATCTGTAGGTTAATAGGAACAGAAATGGCATTTAAAGTCTATTTGGATCAAATGTACTGTGCGTCTGAAAGTAGAACTTTGCTAATTTGCAGGTAATATGAATTGATGTAGTTAGGGTTAGCGGTACTTCAGACAACACTTATGTTAAGCTGAGCACTACTGACACTTCAAATATATAATTCATATATGGACTTTTCCACAATTTTAATAGTTTACATGTATGGCAGCTTTGGTACCCAACCTGGTTCCTTTGACATTTTACGTGATATTTAAGCTCTGGTTAAAGAGACTGTGCTGAGAAATAATATTCTTACTGTCACATAGGAGCTCAAGTACGGGTGTACGGTTACGCTTTAAGCCAGTCTTGCCTCTCCGGGACTGGAGTGTAGTTAAGAGAGTCATTACAACGGAAGTGACATAAGAGTACATGACTATCAGGAATGTGGCATTGTGCAATGTAGTACATTCATGAGGCTTCAAGGACAGGACATGCTAATGGAGATGGGCCAAAATAGGAAACCAATACATGTATTGAAATTTATCCCAAACACTTCTCTGTACAGGTCATACAAGAAACTACAAAGGCGGACTATCTATTACCTCCTTTGGTGTTTCAGTGTCTTGAGTTTCATACTGTTACATTTGTTTTCCTAAACATCTGAAATAGCAAGTTTTTCAGTTTGGACATAGAGTCATTTCCTGTGTTGAATAGTTTATGTAATTGACACAGAAAAACAAGTTGTATTGTTAATGTTCAGCTGCTTTTCTTCTTTTCTTCTTCTTTACTCAGTTATTTGTTTTAAGTAGACTGCTTAATTACTACATGTTAAACAACACCAACATTTATATTAAAATTATTTATTTTTCAGCCCAGTCTTTAAATGTCATCAAGTTTCTACAGGGAGTTGTTCTACAGGCATTTCCTGATCATAGCTAATGACAGTGACATTGTTCAACTATTTCAGTTGGTCAGAGGTGGACATTCCAGTTTCAGAAAATAAAAGACCTCACCAGGATTTTACTCAATCCTAGATTATGTTGATTCCAGAGCTAATTTTACCTGCAGGCTTGCGCTAATTAGAAAATCGAGGAAGCTTGAGTAAAATCCTGGCGAGGACATTTACTTTCTGAACCTGGAATGTCCACCTCTGCAGTTGTTTGATGTAGTTGGTCATGAATGGCCAGTATTATCACAGCACACCACAACTCCTACAGGCTTAAGATCTGTCTACTGCCGCAATTTATACTCCCCCCAACAGAAAAAAATGTATTATCAATAGTTAAATGAATAAACAACAATTATAAATAAATTATTAAAAATATAAATACAAAAATTATTGCATGCCTATCAGTTAAAACGGCAACAATTAAAAAATGGCAGGAAATTTATCATCTGACAAGGTTTACACACAAACAGTACAATTAAATTAAAAAGGTGCATTTCATTGTATTTCATTAAAGTCTTTAAAGTGCAACTTTTGCAGGTGGAGAGGTGTAGCTGGGGGAAGGTGTAGCGGGAGTGGAAAGGTGTAGTAGCGATAAAAATGCCACCCCCCCAAACCCAGACTTGAGAATTTTGCATCTCTGGTTTTTTTAAGGCTGAGGCTAACACTGTGTAAAGATCACATGTGTTTTAGTTTATTTTGATCTTGTGTTGTTCCTCAGTTGCTTGATCATGAAGTTTAAAATAAAAAAAACAGGAATGATAGGTATGGTGACTTTGTTCATTTACTAAAACTTTTCCTAGTTCAGACTTGTACATCTGTAATATGAAATGTTGGGGTTAAGTGTAAACCTATAGCCAAGTATTCAGCAGTGCGTCAGTTAACAAGATAACTGCAAGTGCCTTTTGCTCTAGCTGGTAAAGTACCACTGAACCTATGAAGAACGGTGAACATGAAGATACAAGGTAATCATTTATGGTTTTTTGTGATGTACAGCATCATGCTCTGATATTAGAACTGGGTGGTTTGTCAAAGTTTACATCTATATTAACATCAACAAGTACTTTTTCAGTAAATAGCTGCTTAATTGTTGCAAAGTGAGAAAATTAGATACTAAACAGTCAGTTAGCGTCAGTGAAATGCCTTTCACAGAACAGTAACCAGCACACTTGTCAGAGGCTGATGAGGGGCTGATCTGGAGTACTTACGTGGCATTAATCACATAGCTCGGTCTAATTAAATATGCTTAAAACGTGGCTTTTCCTAAATCTTGCTCAGGTATTGCAGTAATTTTTGACCACCCAAGCCTGGAAGACAAATAATTAGAACTGCCACACCATTCTGATGAGTGGTGCCAGCATCTCGGAATGACCTTCCCACTGCTAATTAATTCTCATCCCCAGAAAAAAAGACCCTGTTGTTGCACATTATTAATTGAGTTCATGAAAAGATGCGCCTGATTAATTTTTGTTGATAATACTTGTCATTCCAAGCGGTGATGATATTCATTTTATGAGTTTTTGTTTTAGTGTTTTTCAAAGTTGATCTAAGTCATCTGTGGAGTGATTAATATGTTCTAACGGGAATGTAAGCTGGACACAGAGAGCTCGTTCAATTTGACGGTAATTAGGAATGTGTTATTTCTCTTCGAGAGGAGTCACCGGACGCCAGATGATGCTGATGTACTGGTGGTGTTCGTCATGGGGCACATTCAGTGTGGTGTTCAGCAGAGACGACATCATTTACAACACACTTGCCTTGTCTCTAAGGCAACCAAGGTTCAAAGGCCTTTGTTTGCATATGAGAAGCAACTTTTGAGAGGAACATTATGCAACATGAGTTTTTCGAGTTTCTCTAAACTGCCTTCCAATATTGTAAGCACGGAATGACACTTCTAGAAATGTCAGCGTTCTCCACAGGTCTCTCTCAAAAGGAAACGGCCTCCACACGCAGAAGGGCTGCTGTTCTACGATAAGGTAGAGTGGAAAAATTCACTGTGGAAAAAGCATTCAGAAGTGATAATGCTAGGCATGGCCGCGTTAATAGAAGAAGTATAATTTAGCTGAAACGTTCCCACAGTCAGGTCTGCAATGCAAGATGTCACAACAAGTTGATTAATGAGAGTGCTGACAATTACAGTAAGAAAAAAAATGCAAACGACACAGCTTGTCAATAATGTGAAATAATATTAACAAAATTACAATACTAATGGAGAAAATTGGACATATTACTCATATTATTTATTGTGCCTAGAACAATAAAGTAATGCTTAAGCTCTAATAAACAGGCCATTTTTGGACATGTTCCCTCTGGGTATAGATGAGGCTGCTAGGGACCACAGTCCCCATGGAGAGGAGAAGAGTGGTTGGTCATAATGATAAAGATGAGAGTTATACAGTAGTGTCTTAAAGGAAAAGATGGGGAACTCAAATAGATAACAAAACAGCTACAGATGAGAATATCTAAATAAATGGTGATAAAAAAACCAAGGAACAGCAGTAATACAAGCACAGGTTTGACAATAACAGTTACAAATTAAACGTTATAGCTATAGTGGAGCAATCTACTACTAACTTCCTATATATTTGTTTCCTGTCGGTAAACTTGACCATGGAACCTACCAAACAAAATTAAAGAAGTGAAATATTTGGTTATTTCATTTTTTGAGCAGGTTCAAATGAACCGATTCATTGTTTAGCGAGTATTTGTTGATCTTCCATGTAGCATTGCCACCTAAGTTCCAACATGACCCTATTTTCAAATGCTAATCCACTTGAGCTAATACCTTACCGCCCTTGATACTTTCTTAGCTGTTTTTCGCCTGGCACAAACAACAAATGCACTGTGTAAACATACAGCACGGCATCCACCTGTCTGTCCACATGTGAACCATTTTGAACTGATCTAAATGCACCCATAGATGACCAGTAACCCATGACTAATGTCCTTTACACAAAGCAGCACTAATATAACATACTGACTGGCAAGTGATGATACGGTCCGTTTATATGACTGTTTGTATAAGTCTGAGATTTTTTTTTAATTGAAGAGCATTTTTAAGTCAAAATACTGAACACCACGTATGAGTAAGAGGCAGCATGATGATGTAACAGTCCAGCTTCAGTCCTGGTTACTGTTTGTGGTGTGCTGTGGAAAAAACTGAGGACTGTTTATTTGTACATAATAGTGTAGGGCAACAGCAGGGAAAACGTTTTTGAGAGAGAGAGAGAAAAAGACAGAGAGATAGAGAGAGAGAGAGAGAGAGAGAGAGAGAGATAGAGAGAGAGATAGAGAGAGAGAGAGTGTGTGTGTGCATCAGGTATCTGTAAAAACCATTATTACGCACCGGAATTTTAATCCACTTAAAGTACCAACATCATTAGAATCAGCTATTTTTTTATCTGTTTTTTTGTTCTTTTAAATATATTTAAATTGGTGTTAATATAATTTTTTAGTTCACAGTTGACTAGTAGTGAGCATGTACTATTTAAGTAAGATGCTAATGACCTATATTTGTAAACAGAGGAATGGAGCACATAATGACAATAACAGAGGTTTAAAGGATTTCCATGTTCCTGACCCCAGGATATGTAATATATCCATTGTGTCTTTCATTTGTTTTTATATAACTTTACTAAACATTATTAAAGTTCAATTCCGTGCGGGTTATTTCTATAATAATGCTTTTGTAAATAAACAATCCACTCTTTTGCTGCATCAGAGATGGTCAGCTTACCTTTCGCCTTTAGACTCAAAACAAAAAGATGAGTATAAATACCAGGAAACATCTAGAGGTTTCACATATGTTGAAGAAGCATTCGTGCAAAAATCTACATGATAAAGTGTTGACTTGTCTCAAGTACACAATGATAGCATTAACTGACCCAGCAGTAATAACACTGAAGCATACTCACATGGTTCATACTCACATGGCTCATACTCACATGGTTCATACTCACATGGCTCATACTCACATGGCTCATTTTTCATCTTCCATACATAAAAGCTTTCACAGCTGATGAATAAAAACTTAGCGATTACTCTGTAATTATCTAAACCAATGGAATCACCTGTGGAGTCACTCCCACCTTCCGCATAAGATCAGCTGCTTTTCATACTTCAAGCAAAAGGGTATTATTTATATGTTATATATAAGTTAAATCTCTCTCTATATATATATATATATATGTATGTATGTATGTATGTACGTGTATATATATATATATATATATATATATATATATGAGCAGGCTATTGTTTACATATAAATTTTCTAACTTGAAAAACATTCACAACTATCTACAAATGCGTCTGAACAATTTGCGAGTACAAGGCGCTCAAACACACCACAACACAGGTTTGCCTGTGCATTTCCACAACTTCCCTTGGTTTTACTAAGTGTTCTGTTCCTACAATAAAAAAGGAACTGAAACTAGGCAGCAGAGGAGAGAGTTGTGGCACGGAAGTGCTGGGCACTGTTCACCACTTAACCTGAGTACGGTGGCCTGTTAGGGACCCTCCTCCACTGGAGGAAAACATATGGCTGTTGCATCTGTTTTCTGAGGACTACATTCCCAAGACTCAGTCAGACAAAGAAGCTGTCCCCATTTTGACATGCAGTACGTGTTCCAGACTGTATGCGCGGGCAATTAAACATCATTAATTAAAATAAGTGTAGCATGCTATTGTTTTGAGCTGCTGGTGGTGGAAATTCTGCAGGGCATCACTGTCTGGACACCTTTCAGGGTCACAGATTAAGCTTGGCACACTGGAGACTCAAAAGGACAAAAGCTCTGTCTCCTTTCCAGTTGTTGTTAACTGTAGATGGTGACGTTTTTTGCATTCAATTTCCTGGCCATTACTTATCTAGGAGACAATTATCCTTTTAGACGCACTGGACCCAGCACCTACAACTAATCATTCACCTGAACAAACTTACTATAATACAATTATTAGATGTTTTTCTGTTTGAAAAAAAGTTGGTGTAAGAATTTTCAAACAAGCACCGCACGTCGTAAAGAACAGCCAGGGTTCTGTGAGCACCTAATGGACCCCAGGAAGGTTTCAAACAAGTGCATTTTCACTGAAGAAACTCTAAGAAGCATTTTGTCTTCCTTTAAGCTATGTATGGTTTAATCTTAAGAACAGTTGAGCTTTGGAAACACACATTAACCTTTTTGCCTGCCAAAGACAGTGAGACATGTGGCGAATTATATGGGTAAACACTGGTTATTAGTTTGTCCATCTGTTTCTGTACACATATAGGAGCTTTGTGTACAGCCATCCGGATTTTGCCTTTCAGCACCACCCCCTGGTAAGACAAACAAGGAAGAACCGACAATAAAAAAATAAATAAATTTAAAAAACCCCTCTCTGAACGTTCTTTACTGCAGCCTGATGGCCATGTTGGGAGTGCAGCCCGTATCATCCTGAACCATTCGATCATCTGTAATTGTGATCACACGGCCCCTCTCAAAACAACCACTGCAAATGCAATCTAAATCTAGACTTTAAAAGAGTGAATGGAAATCCCATTCCTGGGAGCTCTTAAATAAACAATGGCTATGTGTAGCATTTCTCATATCAGTAACCTCTATCCTGCGGGGACAAGGTTAACATCGGCGCTCTGTGAAACGGTGCTCCCAAAATAACAATCCCAAAGCTCACTAAACAACACAATCAGAGGCGGCCGGCACGCGCTCATTGTTGAATTCGCTCGTTTTTATCACAGATATCTCCCTGCACGTTCTTATCTTTGACCCCCAGCTTGTCGCTTTGTTATAGCTTCCTTTTCGATGCCCGGTGACCTTGAGAGCGGTTGTCATTAAACCCTGACCCATCTGATGATCCTCTCATGTGAAATGCATATGTCAAGGGGGGGGGGGGTACTGTTCTGTGTAGTAGGGGTGAGGCAGAGTGCTTACAAAAATATGACTTGACACACTTTATCAAATGGGGAAAGATGAAGACAAAACAGCTGCTGCTGCTGTCGTAAGCAATCTGGCTGTGATTGAATAAAAGTGTCAAGAAAGGGGCCGCTTGATGGTCTTTTGTTGTCTCCCATACTGCTTGATGTTGCTTTGAGCTGTCGGGGGTGTGGGGGGGGGGGAGTCACAGCTGTGTGATTTATCAATACTAGAGTGACCTTGCAGCCAGTGGTGGAGGTGCCCACAGCGCCCCCCGGAGTCACGTGAGCTGAATGCTGTGGACGTGGCCCTGTGGCAGGAACGGACGTGGCCTGCTCTGCACTTGATGACATGGCAGTTGCTTTCATTTGCAGACCTAACAGATCTAAACAGATGATCTAAACAGATCTCTCTATAATCTGAATTTCTAGTGTTTCTGATGATAAATTACATTTCATATGAGTCACGCTGACAGACAGACAGATAGATACATGGCAAATCCACTGGAGCACTTCTTTTTTAAACTCTCGTTTTAAAGTCTCTCCAGTGTAGTTTGAAAACCAACACTAATATTCACCGAAACGTCAACTAAGCTAAAAAGTTTATGCAAAGTAATTTGAAGTTGTTGTTATAGCCTTGTTGTTAAGATGTCTGTGCGTTTCTTTGAGATGTTTTCCAACAAGCTCTTCATTAAAATCAGCATGGTTTTTTCCCCACTTTTTTTTCCTGAAGATGAGCACTGTTGTGATGAAGCAGATGTTATATTACAGGCTGGCACGTTCATTACTCTCATAAACCCATCTGTGGAATAGCTTTTTATGCAAATTCTCAGAGAATCTGCATAAATAAAGTCCTAATTAATACCTTTGAACAAACCTCCAGACTCTTTGATTCTAAAGTGCTCTTAATTATTAAAAACAGGTAAAACTCACAAATGGATGACATTCAAGAAACACAGCAAGTTTTGTTCTGCAATGAATATAAAGAAGGAGAAAACAGGTTCCTCATCAAAGAAAGCTGTAATAATTTCTTCCCCATTATTCCACAGCCGAATGTTGATGTCTTTATCTGAGGAAAATTAGGCCTTGCCCATGTATCGGGAAATATGTGTGAATGTGGTGGCATGTTTTTACTGCGGACAGTGCATTACTGAATATTTGTAATATTAATTACCAAGATGGCCTTTAGTCAGAAAAAAAACCTCAAGTGTAGTACAAGGATCCAAGACCAAAACCTTGCTGGCCGTGCTGCAGCAGCTCTCATTTCTGAACCACTTGTTCTTTCTCACTGGATATGTGCAGCATACACTGAAGCAGGCGCCTTTGGACTATTCCATGATTGACAGGTCAATCTTTCAAGGGACTGCTGATCACTTTAATCATGAAGGTGCCCCTTTGTTCAGACTTTATTGACCTCTAAAGCGCTACACAGCTTGTTCTCATTATAATGCTCATCGTCCGGGTTTTTTTTGGGGTTTTTTTTGGAGTTTATCTACGTTTCTTCTGTCAGTAACTAATACTGCCGATCAGCTAATTGATTACCAAAAAAATTAAATAAATAAAAAGGGTTGGGATATGAGCAGAGCAAGTCAAACAGAGACAGCCGGAGCGAAGGGAGAGGCTGGAGCAGGCTAATAGAGACAGCTATGTCAGATGATTAGTGGGTCTGTTCTGAAAGAATCTGGGCAGTGAGTGTGGAGGAGGGGCTGAGAACAGATCAGGTAATGATTAAGAATGCGCCTGCCAAGGCTCCTCTCATATCCTTTAAAGGACTTCTGGGGTCGAATGTATCATGCAATATTTAGTTACACGTTTTCACATCTAATAGATGAGTGGGATTCATAGACCATGCAAAAAAATCTCCCAATACTTTTAAATATCCACTAAACATACAGAGACAATGTTTCACAAGGTGTGTTTCACATCTCTATTTGTCCCTCCCATACAAAAAGCTATTTTACACATTCAAGAAGAGCTGTGTTTGAGCTCACACCACGACACCGTTCTACATCCCCACCCAGGATGAATACGTCTTCACCTCGTACGTTCCACACATGTGTTTTTCCTCTACAGCTTCAGCCGCTCTCACAGGTGAAGTATGGATTATTCCGCTCAATATTGCTCTTGTTTGATGTTACACTCTTGCTGATATTTTCCAGCTTTGAATGAGACGTTTATAAAGTATGAGACTGTTAATGACCAATGGATCTCACGTTACAGGGTTTATTACAAAATCTATTCTGCACACACTTTAAATATCACATTATATGCACATTTTGCGTTTGCAATGACTTAACCTGATGAGGTTAAGTCATTAGAAAAATACAATTCTGTTCTGCAGGTCCAGAGTTTTATGACAAGCAGATTTGAGAAACTATTTCAATATGGGTGTAACGCTTTTAAAACACCCCACTTCTGAAAGCTCAGTAATCATTGGTATTTACTTATGGAGCTCAATCTCCTTTTCAAAGTGTGCGTTCATGTTACACTCGCAAGATTTAGATTTAGCACCACAAAAAAAGTAATCCGCTTTATAAAAAGAAGCCCACTCACTGGGTGACTGGGTTTACGGCTGCATTATGTCCATAAGGTTGATGTTTTTTTATGTTTCTAAGGTTGATGGTTTTTTTTATGTTCCTAAGGTTGATGGGGTTTTTTTTCTCACAATGACTAAAACAAATAGAGTAAGTTCATGACTTTATTTCCAGTTAAGCAACCTGTTAAACTAGCCTTGTAAAAGTTTCCCAAGGCCTGGTCATCAGTATACTAGAGGAGAAACCTCAACGACTGCAGCAAAGCGCCTTTGTTCCACTGAATTGGCTACACAGACATGTGAGAACCTATATCTTTTTTTTTTTTTCGTTCCACAACTCAGCATTTAAGTAGCTGAACCCTTCAAATTTGTTTTTCTCTCTCTCCCTCTCTACCCGAAACAACGGCCGGCCTGTCCACTGGAGCACCTGGGAGGCATGGACCCTGCGATGAATTTTTCTGTGACCCGGCATGTCTCGGCCCAGTCAATAGGCAATTATTCCCAGTGAAGACACGGCACTGTCCACATCAAACGTTCCACATTCCTCGGGCAGATTAGCCAAAATTATGTTTTATTATTTGGCTTCTCTGCATGAATCGAACTCTATCTAGCTTGCATGGTGATGAAATTTGAGTCAGTTTAAATAGCAGTGACATGTTTGGAGTCTGGATAATGCTTATGAAAGGGCCAGAGGCTGAAGCAGATTAATAACTGAACGCTGAACACTGAATGCTTCGCACTGATATTATCCCTTGGTCTCCTTGTAAAAAGCCTGTCAAGAGGTTAAATTAAATTAAATTGCTGTAATAAATGTTTGGTTTTCAGTATCACTGAAAATCAAACAAACAGGAGGACATCAGAGAGGGAGGAATGAACAGGCAAAGGGAATGGGGGGGGGGGGGCTTGTAGGCAAGTGTTTGTATATTACAAACTGAGATGTATCCCCTTCAACATCAATTATAATGGGGACTCGAAAAACAATTACATTGATGCATGCTTTTGGAGTTACTGTAATTAAATTATTCCATTTAATTAACAAATTACATTGAACTTTTCCACCGAGAGTGGTATGCTTTACAAAAAAGTGCAAAAATAATACTCTGAAAATGATCACTAGGAAGTAACACCATGGTGGACTAGAGGCAGCAGAAAAGCTCTCTGAGTGGTAACAGCTTTTGTTCAGCGTGACATTCAAGTGAAGTGATAATTGGGTGAAACTTTTTTTTCATATCCAATTTCATAATCATGTGTTCTGCAGTCACCTTTATCAACTTCCTGATAATGCTGTGTCTTTGTTTGACTTCTGCTCTCAAACACACTGGAAAGTGGAGCATGCTGAAAACTGTCAAATAAATACCTACACAGATGGCTTTTAAACTGCCATCCATTCCATATTAGCTGTTAAGCAAAAGAATCAATTTGTAACAAACTGCAGATGAGTACTACAGAACTACAGAAGTCTTGTAGTTATGTTTTAAAAGACCATGATGTATTAGACTACTGAATAGATCTATATTATAAATATAAGTAAAATAATCCAATTTGCACAAAGTTAGTTTGTACTATGTTTGTCTAGTTAATGAGCAAAATATGTACAGATTAAATACAACAATAAGCCACAATACTGTGAAACGGTCGTCAACAAATAATTATTAGGACCCGTTTTGGGCGACACAAGATCTCTTTGACAAATAAACAGTGCCACCTAGTGGTCACGAAGTGCAACAGTTTTGTGCAAGCTGGATATGGTGGTGAATGAAATATGCAAGGATGTCTGTAGCCTTAATTTTGCAGCTTAACACACAGAACAAGGTTAAAGCATTCCTAGGTTCTCATCTGACCATCTGTAAACATATTTCTTGTTTGTAACATTCCTCTTTTACTAGGTAAATCATAAAGGTAAGCAAAATAAATAAAATAAAAAATTACTGCATAGCATAGAATTTCAGAACATATAAAGAAATAAGTCCTTGGGGAAACCTCAAGTGTAGCATAAAAACTGGGACAGAGACTGTGGTGTGTACACACACACACACACACACACACACACACACACACACAAACACACACACACACACACATACAAACACACACACACACACACACACACACACACACACACACACACAAACACACACACACAAACACACACACACACA
>JAOXYF010000024.1:7648536-7675725 GCA_028565775.1 Sternarchorhynchus goeldii
ACACACAAACACACACACACACACACACACACACACACATACAAACACACACACACAAACACACACACACACACACACACACAAACACACACACACACACACAGACACACACACACACGCACAAACACACACACACACACACACACAAGCACACATGCACACACACGCACACACAATAAACACCCAATCAGGCAGTATATAAAGTGTGTTTCTACAAATATAGGTCTGCTACAAATCTCTGATGAAAACCTCCTAATGAAATACCAGCCTTCTTTTTTGCACTGGCTTACACTGGAACCTACCAACCTCGTGACCTTGACCTGGCATACAACACTGGCACTACAGTATACAGTACTGAGCCCGCACAGACTAAATAGACACAATGTAAATAAAGTACCTGCTATACTTACAAATGTTAGCTAGTCGGAAATCATAAATACCACAAAGGAATACCCTACCAAAAACAACCATTTTCTCAGTGCAGGTATACCTGTTATTAGCTAGCCTGCCGTTACCCGTTTTTGTCTTTGCTGTGGGCTAACGTGAGCGTGTGCTACATGGACTTGTTAGTCCTCCTTTCCGTTTTGTTCTGAAGATCCTGAAGCGGTATTCATTTACACCTCAGGGCTATAACAGACTCTACACCTCTAATTCACATGCTTTGAAGCCTATACATTGGATAACCCTTTGTTTAGCTAACACTTGATGTCAGTTAGACACAACACATGTAATCTGTGCACCGAGTTGAGCTGAAGATGTGAACAGTCCACAGCACATTCCTATAACCTACATAGCTTTGAGGGTATTTAAGCCCACTTTGAATGAACAAAATTTACTAATTAAATGTTTGCGTTAAATCCCTTTTACAGACATATAACTGGAATATATAACATGTATACAGTTCAAAAGACAGTTAAGACTCTTTCTCACTCCCTTTTTTTCTCACTCATACACGTTAATAAAAAAAAAAACAGCCATGTTAAATGCCAACAAACCTGAAATGTCACAGCTAATAACCCTGTAATTAAACCTGCCCTTAATCCTATTGACATTTAGTTTCTCCATTCCTCTGATGTTGCAACTTTTTTCAGTTAATTCACTGATAGCCCCAACAACTTGTTGGTTTTTTTTCTAGGATGTTTTATTTTCTTGTTTTTTTTGTTGTTGTTGTTGTTTTTTTGAGTGGGGGGGGGGGGGGACTAGTAGAATTCCATTAAAAATTAACCAACTGTCCCAGAAGGAAAGGCAGTCTGACAAAGATGTGTGCAAGCACCACACAGCCACGCAGGCAGAAAGCAAAGAGCTGAAAACATCGACGTTCTTGCTGCACAAACGGTGGGCAAGGAAAGTTGAATCAACTGAAAACAAAACATGTCCTAGAAAGGATATGAATGGAGCTGTTAAATTTAAAATGATTCAATTAGGTCTCCTTCTAACCATGTTAGGACTACGCCTGCTTTAGACTTCCTCTACACTTCTCTGAGCTCAGTTAGACGTGAAACAAAGAGGAATGTACAAATTAACTGTGTTACGTTAAAACAGAGCATTTCAGAGCATTTACTGAAAATGGTGGCTTAATTTGTGATGTAATCCCCCTTTCAATTCAGGAATAACATTAGTCTCTCTCGCTAGCTGTTGAACTCACAAACATGTTGGTGTTTTGTAGCTGTTCTCAGTGATACCAGGCATGATGTTGGCCAAGTTTTTGTGCCCCTCCACGTCAGGTTCACCTTATTTGTCCGTGCTGACGTTGACTCTCTGTGGCAGACACATTCTCCACATGCCCTCCGATCCGCCGTGCAGTTGTTGGGCGTTTTTTTAGGGTTTCCACGGTGGTGTTATAGCTTGCTCGGATCTGCGGACGCCTGTGTGCCAAGACGGACAGATGCTGCATGGCTGCTGTGATCCTCGAAGGCCGGAGAGAGTGGCAGAAATGTCTCCCCTCTGACACTCACTCAGCACGTAGCTGGGTGTCGTGGGGTAAAACTGGCCTGTATTCAACACTTGGCTCTAGCAACTGAACTCATGAAGCTTGGTACACAGTATAGCTTTATATACATGGAATAGCTAGAGCATAGATAATGATTAGAGCTGGAGCTAGAGCATAGATTGGTGGCTAGAGCTGTAACTAGAGCATATATTTATGAACACAGAACAACTGTAGCCTACGAGGCGTTAGTATTTTTACTGTAATATTAATATTTGTCATTAATATCTTGGAACTCGTTCAGCTTCAGGTTTGTTCCATTCTGCTCAGTGCCATTATTTCTTGTAACCAATAAACATGAGGAAATGCAGAAAAAATGCCTGTTAATGTTGAGCAACCCTTGTTTCAGGAATGACATTTGAAATTGGTCACTTTTTAAGTTCTTTTAGTATAATTACATCTGAGGACAAACCCATAAACCAGTCTGGCATGAGTTTTTGTGCCTCAAAATGACGCGTATTTCTAGCAAACAGACCTGTATTTGCTATTCAGAGACATTAACCAACCAGGACTGTACATGTTCTAATATGAATAACAGAAGTGGCTTTGACTCAACACTGCAATTAATTTATTTCAGTAAATGAAAATGACCTGTTAACTGAAACTTTCTTCGTTTTTGATTAAGAGGTCCTGACTAAATGTCCACTCGACTGTGAATATATTAATACCTAAACCAGTATGAGGACGAACATAAACGGAATACTGGAAGGCTTTACGTGTGAGCTATAGCACCAGTCAATCAAAAAGAATAAAATCACAACCGCTGGTCACAATATTTGTCATACACTGCCTCCCTTTTAAGATTTGTCTACAAAAAATGTCCTCCCCAACCAGCATAGTATGATACTTAACAGTGTCGTCTTGTGCTATTTTCATCTAACATTCTGAAAATGCCTCCCTGGCAGTGTCTTCGCCTGCTTCACCACTTCCCCTGGCATGCTGGCATAAAGCACGCAGTGCTCACGAACAGCTGTAGAGCAGTCAAGCAGATTTGCATAGCAGCACATATGGCCCAAGGGAGACGACCGGAGAGCTGAAGTTACTCACGTTCGCCTATGAAACACCGTGAATCTGTAATGAAAATACGTTCAGCCTCGTTCTGCGTCTCAGACTAGGCTGGGTCTATGTGTGGTTTCCCATGGCTGCTGCCCATGGACTGCTGAGAGGACAGAGCTTGGCGTCGTTCTGTTACTTGGGGAAGAAAGTTGAAATTTGACATTTGAATTAAGTTGTGTAGGTGTGAGACGGGGGAAATACGCCAATTACAGTTATTGGTGTTGAGTCGTGGTAATGACTATTTATTTGTTTTGCAAGGACAATAATGAGCTTGGGGTTAGTACAATATTCCTTATCACGCACATGTAAACAAGCTATTTGAAAATAGGACCGAATTATTACATTCGCGAATACTCAGCCCCGCCCCATCTTGAAGCATTGAAATGAGGCAGTTGCGTAATTTGTCATGTCAAACGCGAGAAGCGCTTGACAGCTATCCTTGCTCTTCTAGTTTGCAGCCGCATATTTGATGACTTGAGCTCGATCAATTTTGGCAAAGGACAGCGTTTATGGCTACCGCTTTGTTGAGGAGAAGCGCGGGTTATATTCAAGGTCTAGAGGAGTCGTCTAACACACCTTTCACAGTGGCCGAGGGAGACGTTTTTAGCCTTCAAGACTGTATTACAGGGAGGAGTAGATTTAATGCCACCCCATCAAGCGACCAGATTCTGGTATGGTAATCTATCTCATGTCGGATTTTAAAGCTTGGTTAAATATTGATTCTATCAGTAAATATGTTTGACTGCGTGTCCTACCGATGCTTGTATTCTAATAAAAGATATGCTCACAGCCTATATTTTGCGTAATGGCCTGCATAAATAGCTCCTATATTCGCGCGGGTAATGATAACGCTGCCGATGTTCGTTGTTGTTGTTGTAAATATATATATATATATAAACTAAGTTTATGTTTGTGTTCAGAAATAGATGTAGCTGTAGCTTAGTTTTTTTTAGCACGAAACGGTCCCTCACGACAAACGGGACATGCTGAGTTTATTATGGTGAACCCCGCAGTTACGCTGACCTTAATCTGAAAACTCGCGCGAGCTATCCGTAACAGCGGAGCAGCTGTAAGGGCTAAATTCAGACGTAGATTTTCGTGGTTTCTACTTGCCAATGAAAGAGCTTTCGGGAGATTGCATCCGTGAAAACAAGCAAGCACTGGCAAACCTTCTACCATCGTCCTAACCAGTGTAGAGATGCGCGAAAGATTCATCCATGTTAACCACAGAAATTGCTACAATTCTAAGACATTTCTGAAGGATTTCTCTGTTTAGAATAGAATTAGTAGATGCGTATAGTTGTATTTCTGCCTAATTTGTTTCGTTCACCCGTTATAGTGGAGTGCATTTTGTTACGGCATTAAATACTTTGAGGGCCTTGTGTGGCGAAAGATGTCTACCGCTTTGTTGTCACTCTCAGATGTCAACAGTATTGTTTATTTTTAGGTCAGTTTAAAATTTTCTTCTAATGTCATTCATAGTGAGACCACTAGCAATTTAGTTTGTTAAGTGAACTCATGTATCGTTTACCATTCCGCAGTTATTCAGCAGTTGTTCTTTCAGCAGTTGTGAATGAAAATGTTACAAAGTCTTTATTTTTCCCTCAGATGGACAAATATCTGCCACCTCAGTTCCAGACAGTGTCAGAGCACAAGAAGTTCAGCCAGGAGGGCTTCCTGACAATGGACCAAAGTTCTCCCTACAGCATCAACATGAACGTCTTTCTTCCCGATGTCACCTATCTGCGGACGGGCCTCTGTCGGCCCGCCAGGCCCGCGGAACCCCAGCTGAAGGCAGAACCGATGCACTCCCTTAGCTACCCAAGCTGCCCCCGTACCGTCACCGGAGGCCCACCTCCATCCGACTACACGCACCTTTTCAGCCCGGCTGCGGGACAGGGCACCACAGCTTTCATCAAGCAGGAGACGCCCCCGCTCGACTTCCAGGACGTCCCGTTGTTCCAGCTGCTGAACTCAGACATGGATCCCACAGCCAGCCACCCATTCGCCGAGCCCCCCGGTGGCACCTGTTCCTCCGTGCCGGCGTACGGCAGTGTGCACTCGCCCGCGGCTCCCATCATAGGACGGGTCGCGGCCGAGGCACCGGGCGGGCCCCCCTCCGCCGGCCCCTTTGGTCAGCGGCAGCAGCAGAAAGCGGCCTACCTCCCCCCCTCCCCGCCCAGCTCAGAGCCCGGAAGCCCCGACAGGAGGAAAGAGCTCATGCACAACCTGTCGCCACCTCCCTCCTACGCTGCCAGCATGGCATCTAAACTGGCAGGGCCGGCATTAGGCCCTGGAGCTTCCATGCCGGTACAAACACAAGCCATGCCTGCTAGGTACAACCGCAGAAACAATCCAGATCTAGACAAGAGGAGGATACATCACTGTGATGTCCCAGGTGAGCCATGAAGAGTTGTCAGGCAAACATCTGAGAAGAAAGTGCATTTGCTTTCAGGTGCTGTCAAACTAGGCGTCAGAATGAGCTCTGTTTACTTCTCACAGCACTCATTGCCTTCAGGATGGACACCAAGCATTTAACTCAGAATTTTAGGAACGTCAACGAGATAGCATACAGTTACTTATTAGAAGCAATCATGAGATCAGCTCCTCAGTTGAAAATAGGTGAAAGCTATTGTTAACTTGACAGGGTGATCATCTCCATCACACTGGAGATGTTTCCGGTAAAAAAAAAAAAAAAGAATAATGTAAGAGATTTTATGTATATCATAAAAACGTCAGGTTTTTCTGTGTTGAGGTTAAACAAATCCATGATATGTGGCTTATCGCACAAACCTACCATCTCCATTTTACTGTCACTGCGTCACGTTAGATGCTTTATGGTTCATGTCTTGTTATGATTGCACTAAAATAGCGTTATAGTGATAATCACAAGACTACATACCCGGTGTTAATATGTCATGGCACAACACTTCTGCATGAGGTAATTGTCGTTGTCTCAGAGTGAGCAAGTGTCCTGGAGCTGAAAGAGAACAGAGCAATTATCATTAATATTAGAGATTCTCTCTCTCCATAACATGATCGCTCAAGTTTGAGCTGAGGAGCAAGTCAGAGCTAGCCTGTCTTAAGTAATTATAGTTACACAACGCCATCTGCTCACTAACATTTACTGCATTCTTTTGCGTTAGGGTGTAAGAAAGTCTACACCAAGTCCTCCCATTTGAAGGCCCATTTGCGGACTCACACAGGTAAAGATTTTGATCGTGAATGTTTCAAAAGGCCTCTCCTGGCGGGCCACCATCTTATTTTGGAGTGTACTGGTTATGTTGCCAGGCAGAAGCGTGCACAGGCATGCGCTTGTGTTGTGAATGCTCTCTGAACTCAACCCTCTCTCACACTTCCTCTGTTGAGCTAGCAAGTTAAAATGACCAAGTGCAAAGAACCTGTGATCTTCTCCCTCCATACCTTGATATGTCCATTTGTCCCCTATTTTCCACGTAAGGGGATATTGAGAGACAGTGAGGCACTGGCCCCATGTCCTCTGTAACCGAATCGCTTCGTGTTTTATTTCAGGCGAGAAGCCGTACAAATGCTCGTGGGAGGGCTGTGACTGGCGCTTCGCCCGCTCCGACGAGCTGACGCGCCACTTCAGGAAGCACACGGGGGCCAAGCCCTTCCACTGTGCCGTGTGCAGCCGCAGCTTCTCCCGCTCGGACCACCTGGCCCTGCACATGAAGAGGCACCAGAGCTAGAGACCGGCAACCCAGACCCCACCACACCCCACACAGCCCCCCCTCGGCCGCCGCCCGGCCCGGTGTCCCCAGCCGCTCAGCAGCGCTCGCCCCTGTTTATGTTGGTAGATCCATTGGTACGGTGCTTCTACTTCGGTTTTGACAGCTCAGGAGGCGGGTAGGGGCAAACCGTGCTGGCAGTAGGCCTACAACCCCGCGGGACATAACAGCAGCTAAGCCATCTGAACAACCGGGAGTTTTGTCATCAGCTGTTTTTGTTTTGTGTTGTGTGTTCGTCACGAAAGTACTTTCAATGTGCCTTTTCCATTTTAACGAACACACAAACCACCTCCCATGTGAATAAGCTCTCAAATCCGTTGCACCTTACGGTTAATTTCACTGTTGTTCCAGTTAGATTAAAATAACTTTAACACTAAATTAATGTTAAGCTAAGGAGGAGATCTTGCTTTTAATTTCCAAGTTGAGGCTTGTTCTGTACTGAACAAAACAGGTGTAGTTAGAAGAATGTTAAGCAAAATTCAAATTCAATAAAAAACTCTTTTTGAAAGAGCAACTTGATTGGAAACAGTGTTTTGTATGAACATCTAAATAAAGTATCAGACCTTTAAATACCAAAGAAAACAAGAATAAAGAAGACAATTTGGCTGTGGTCACAATTAAAGTTTGGGAAGTTTCGTTTTTTTCTAAGAGGAGGTTACAATTATTCTAAATTAAAGAACATTACAGAAACTGACAAAACTCCCAGTCACTTCAAATGAACAGTGCTTATAATGCTGAATTTCATGGTAAATCTACTGATGTAGTGATCTCTATGGTGGACTCTTTATGGTGGATGAAATATATGATCGGAAACATTTTATTTGGGACATTGATAGCTTTAAGTGTAAATATTGTAATTCCTTTAGTCTGTATTATTTATTTTTTGAGATTAGTGTTTTTATACTTTGTAAAATACTTCTCTATGCACATATAAAATGTGACTAGAGGTATGGGAATGATGGTTTTAATTATTAAAAGAAATCTTATGCTTCAAATCACTTGAGAACAAAATTGCCTTCAGATATTAGAGATATTAGCTACAGCAGATAATTCCTCAGTTTGTAATTGTAAGGCTTATAGAGTGTTTTGTGTGTACTGTGCGTGTGGTCTTATAAACCTTTCCACTGCATTAATCAAGTGTTTTTGCTTTCTTTCTTAAATGCAGTACAGTAAATGATTAAAAGCAAATTTCCACTGTTGATGTAAAGATCTGATTTCATAGAGTAACCCTAACTGTATGAGCACTTATTCTTGAGCTTTTTCCCCAAACAACCACAGTGTACATGACGTATCGATCGCAGGATTTCTACAAAGTTTATGGTTCCTCCCTTGTTTTACAAGTTAAACTGGCAAGACCTCACACTCTGTGCCAAGCCACAGGCTTAGATGAATAGCACTAGGTGTGGCACAATTACAGTGTAATTGAAATAAACTGATACATCTGGCATTAGTGATCTATTGAAAATGCAAAGATATTTTACATGAGTAATTGGGTGTTGCTTTATGTGCCACTGTAGGACTTTATTTTTTTAACAGTAAAAATATGTACCAAAGTAAACAGTGGCAACCTGTAGTGACATATGTACAATCCTGACCCTCATGTGTGTCATTACTTACCATGGAACAAGGTAGCAGGAAGGAGAAGAAGAGAAGCTTGGGTTTCAGGCTATGAGGTTTCTATGAGGTTTCTGCTCCCATCACAGGCAGTGAAGCTTGTCCCGAGCAATGAATAACTTTTCCTGTTCGTCAAGAATGGAAAGGAATTTGTTTCAACTACAGGCCAAAAGTAGTGATTCTCTCATGATCCTCTGGTGATTCTCTAGTGATTCTCTAGTGATGTCTAGTGATATTTTAAAGCTTTATCGGAACCACTGAAAGGGGAAAGAACAGTGAAATGTTCTATAGAGAGAATGTTTTGGCCTCTATAACCATGGGAACTCTCTGCAGTCCAGCCCCAGTGGAGTGAACCTGAACCCCTCATTGAGAAAAGCCAGTTTCACTAGTAAAAGGACATCTAGATGTAATTATGGTTTTGAACAAAAAAAGACCAGCACCATACCTGAGGACACTTCATGAAAGCATGTTCACATTTTAGTGAATTCAGAAACAAAGCAAAAATAGTTTAAATCCCCTCAGCTTATGTTAATGAACATACCAGTGTCTATTATTCCTCGAGAAAGCAATTTGGTTTATTTTTACAAAGTTATTGTTGCTTCAAAATGTTTTGCCTCTAGATATTATCCATGCATGTGAAATGACCAGTTTCGCCCTGACATTGTCATTGTAGTCTGTGGTTATTATTGTTAACACAGAGACAGATCTTTTTATAGCACAACATATTTTACCATTGAAAGAAAACTACAATGGAGAAAACTACAGTCTACCTTTCTGCTGTGTTTGTTTAAATGAGCTTGTGATGATCGTCTTGCCTGGTAATAGTGTACAGAAAGGGGCTTCAACTGGTACACAAAAAGAAACATTTGTGGATTGCTGTCTGAAGCCCTTCAAACGCAGTGTAGGGTAGTTGCTCCGAGCAGGTGAAGTTTTCCTGTCTTGTATATCATGCCACACCCAGTCTCTTGTGAAAGTAACAATGTTTTCTAAGAACTTTATTTATACAGCAAGGCCATTTAGAAAGTGTAGTCATCAGTTTACTCAAAGAGAACTGCTCATTATTAATGTAACTTTCCCCATAGACTCAAAGCTGGAAGTGGAAACCCTTGTAAATCAGTCACATGTTTTCCATACAAAATGCAACTTTATTAACTTTCATGCCTCCGATTAGATTATTATACAAGTGTAATGTTAAAACTCAATTTTAATTCACAGCTCAATCTTGAGAAATAATAACCTACAGAAAAAAGTGAAAGCACTATTTAGACACCTTTTGGAGAACTAAAATAAAGAAGAAAACATTTATTCTTTCAACCTTTGAAACGATTGAGACAAGACATCCTCTGATAGGATTCAGTGTGAACGGACTCCCTTTGAAGTATAGCAGGCCAAAATGTCACAACTGTGCAGTAGAATGAAAAGCTCTGAATATATGTACAACACACACACACTATACATAAATACAAGAACAATAATCACGGAATATCAGGGAAAAGAAAAATCTGGAAACAAAGGCATTGAAGTAAATACTTAGATCGCAAAGAACTTAAACGTGTTTGATATTGAAAGAAGAAGCAATATTGTACAGACTAATCCAAACACAAACCAGAAACTGGAAAAAAACAAAAAACTTCACAGAGGAATTACCCTAGGCTGATGTAGCCCTACAACTTCATGCCTAAAGTCTCCATGAGAACTTCTCCAGGAGAACAACAGGCACCAAATACTAGTCATGAAGGAGAGCCGATGCGTCAAAACTGCAGAAAACCGGGTTTATATATCTGTGCCATGTAAAAGGAAATCCAAATAAAGAGAAACTGTGTCAATATGATACTGTAATTATCAGTATATGATTCCAAATCTGTGACCTCCACAGAAGACACGTACAGCATCGCTCAGTGAAGTGATAAACGTGTGGGTGTTCACAGCTTTAGCTTAAGATGTTGTCTGCAAACAATCCATAAGGCTCAGTGCATTAGAAATAGGCTTTGTAGTTTGTACTGTACATTGTGTCTGGGTTTGAATGTTTATTAGTAGAGGATGCACTTTTATGATTTTCATGGCATCATTTTCTTGCCTTTCTCTATGTGCACTATTCAATATATGTGTGTAAGTCATTCATAAAGTAGGCACACTCTTCATTATTGCATAACTTTGACCCTGTTTGCCATTACAAAATTATGCCACAAAAAATGTGAGAATGCCGGAGCAGGAAGTAATACTTCGGTTACAATTTTACCAATACTCTCATTAACTATTACATGAACTGAGGATAAAGTTTAAAACCATCATTGTCTCTTTAAACCAAATTAATAACGTCAAATATCTGATTGTGCATATGTGCTGTGCAGGAGCTGAAATAACGCCAAATTGAATTATAATTCATATCAGTATATGCTGAGAAAGTCTTGTTTGAGAGAAAAAGAAGATTAAAGTAGATAGAAAGAAGGGGATAAAGGTCAGTGGCTCTCGAGTACTGTTTGGAGAACAGTCCTTAGACTGATCTGTGTTTCTTTCTATCGCATTTAGCAAAGTACCACTGTTCTTAAAGGCAAAGTAACAGAGGTTACATGCTCACCACTGAGGCAGCTGGTCTCGAACACCGCGGCAGGGCCACAGCTGTGAGCCACACTGGATTGTTTCTTCACATCATTAGCAATCATAAAGAATAGCGAGCATTTAAGATGAATCCGTCATAAACACTCGTTCATTCAGCCGCATTGTACACTCTGTAACAATAGGTAAAAGAAGGTCTTTGAAAAAAATCTGCATATGTATAAAGGTAATCCCTTGTATTAAAAAAATCAAACAAAAAGCCCCATTCTCAATAGGTATTTACAGCCTGGAAAACTGTGTAATAACTTTCACTTTCACATATATTACAACATTTTAAAAGATTTCTTTGTACAGAAAATAGTAATATGCAGATGAAGTGTCTCACATTGCAGACATTTCTCAAAAATACAGTATAAGATGATACGATACACTGATGATTAATGTTATGTCTAACTGAAAATAATTAATTTCATATTCATTCTTCATAAAAACAAGGTGCTGATATGCTTGAGCCCAAATACCACAGGAAACACTCATGTTTACACAAATAGATATATAACAACAAAAAATGAAAAACATAATAGATTTTAATACTTTGAAACACAAAAAAAGCAAAAGACAGGTTGGTCATGGTGCTTTTCTAATGGACACATTCCTTTTACAGCATCTCACAAA
Organism: Sternarchorhynchus goeldii; assembly: GCA_028565775.1. NCBI lineage: Eukaryota > Metazoa > Chordata > Actinopteri > Gymnotiformes > Apteronotidae > Sternarchorhynchus > Sternarchorhynchus goeldii. The sequence continues at coordinate 7,660,174 of JAOXYF010000024.1, forward strand.
ATTGAATTTCAATTTGTTGCTTGTGATAATATGGACAGATTCTGACAGCAGTGCACATGAAAGTCTGTGTGTGTGTGTGTGTGTGTGTGTGTGCGTGCATGCGCACGTGTACACGTGTGCGTGCGTGTGTGTGTGCATGTGTTTGGGTGGGTGTTGGTGTGTGGATGCCTGTGTGTGAATGCGTTTTTGTGAACGTTTTTTCACTGAGGCTTGTACTGGCCGTTTGAAAGTGCATTGGTGGAGGAATGGCAGGCTACGGAACAACTGAACTCAAACAACTCAAACAACTCGAACCATAAGCAAGTCTCACACCAAGAGCTTACTGTCTAACAACATTTCATTTGTACAATGGGAAACAGAACTTTGAATTTAGAATGGTCTTTATTAGGGATCAGTAAAAGAAATTGTTCTGTTTATTTGTCATACTGTTTCTGATATTCACTTTATGTAGTGTTTTACGTAAATGTTCGAGGCAACCAACGATGAGTGCAAATTCTAGCAACTCAGAGTGAATGGATAACATATTCTGCATATTGTTAATCTCTGTCACTTTTGAAAAAAAAAGTGAATGCCATGAATAAAATCGCCTAGTATATATAAAATCGTCTAGTATTCCATTTTTCAGTACGATATTCTTCTTTCCTGGTAAATCTGCCACTGACTGACCCCTAGTGGCCTACTCATATTTAGGGAATGAGGGTGCAATTGAACTAGCTTCCTTACATAGTGCACTAGACAGGGCATGAGCTTCTAAACCCATTTGTAGTGTACTCTGTGTCAAACAGGGAGCCATTTCAGATCTGACTTCTAGGAATGCTATATATACCCATGAAACTGCAATAATCCCAAATAAAAGGTCATTTTCAGTAAATGGACATGCATATTTTGATGCATTTAAACATATTACAATATTATGTGAACACCCTTGAGATATTAATGTTCCATTAATTGCACACACAGCCATGATCTCTGGGACTCAGTGAGGTGTATGGGGACAGAGAGAGCCTCGTTCAGTCAGGCTTCTCTGCTGTACCTCTTAGCTCTTTAAAAAGAAAATCTAGCTTTGCAAATGCAATCAAATCAGGGGACTGGGCTCGTTTTCTGAATGTCCAAAATGTCAGAGCTACAAATCCATTACAAATATAGAAGAATCTGTACTATAGAAAACCAAGTGGCACCATTAGAAAGGCCAAGATGTGTCTGTGATTACGAAAGCCCTCTGTGGTCAGAGCAGAAGAGAGCGTCCAAGGCCTTCTCACCCTCCCCAGGTGCTCTTGACTGAGTGTATTGCTCTCCTGGCATGTATCATCTGTTCAAAGGTAATAAAAACAACAAAAAACAACAAAGCAAAAACAAACAAACAAACAAACAAACAAAAATCACACCTACGAAGGGCCACGCATCGTCATGACTGCTCTGGTGTTTATGTACCCCGTTTATGTTCCTCAGACCCGAAAAGGACAAAACCAAACGAAGACTATGGGGAGTGAGCATGGCGTGAGCTGGTCGAACATGCGTGGGGCTCTGGGGTGTGTCCGATATTTTGGTCCTTCTTTCCGATTTTTCTGGGGCAACTGCTTTTGCGTCTAAATACTGCTGGCCGATACAGCTGTGCTGCTGTAGCTGATTTCCGAGGGCCTGTCCTATCCAAAGCTGCTTCGAAGCAAGGAGATGCAGGAAGGGTGCATGTAATACAGCAAAAAAAACCAAATAAAATACTGAAAACACTAGGGACGGTGTACAATTGCACTTAACTCGCTGATCACAGAACAGAATGCACCAACACAAACCGAAGAGACCAAATACCTGAAGCGTTGCCACCAGAAGTCCTGCGGCACGCCCAACAGTTCTTAAAGCCACACGAACCCAACCCGCTTCAGCACCCGCTTCAGCACCTGTGCTTCAAAAATCAGTTTTTGGTGTGAAAACCAACATTAGGATGAACCTAAAGATGATGAATGGGACTGTGTCTCTTGTTATGTCACCTGCTGTCTGTATAATCTCATTAACCTGCTCACAGACCCGCGCTAAAAGAACCCTCCTGATCTAGCGCCATCACTATTGCCATGGAAAGGAACCCCTCGACCCCAATGTGTTGGCTTCCCCAAGTCTCAGGGGGAGGTCAGCATATGCAACAGCGCCGTTCTCCTGGAGGAACCCTGCCAGCACCTGTTCCACAATCTGGCCCATGCCTGGCTCGGATACGACCCAGGTCTGACCCAGGTCTGGTCCAGGTCTGGTCAAGAACTGGCTGAGGTCAAAAGAATGAGGTGTGCATGCAGCCGTTTCCATTCTGGAGTTCTTCACATTGTTGATGACAAGAGGAAGCAGCTAAACAAGAACGAAAGAAAACAAATTCAGGATGAATCAAACAATCCAACTGCAGACAGAAGAACTCTCACCCAAGAGCCGTAAAGTGGGCACTAAGGATCTCGGACAGCACCCGAGTTCAAGAAGCCCTGAACGTCCTCACTTCAGGATGAAGTCCACTACTGCAGACTGGCCTGTACTGTCCCTGGGGACGACCCTGTTCAGCTCTGTGGACGCTTCTCGTCCACGTCTCCTTCAAATGTCTTCTCTCTCTGCTCTCTGTATCATTCCCCCAGACTGGTGACGGGCAGGACTGGTCCAACCCAGCTGGACGAGTAAAGGGAGAGACCCAGCTCCCCCTGTCCGCACGTGCATGAGTGTAGGAAAGAGAGAGAGACTGTGTGTGTGTGTGTGTGTGTGTGTGCGTGCGTGTGTGTGTGTGTGTGCTTGTGTAGGTGTGTGTGTGTGTGTGTGTGTGTGTGTGTGTGTGTGTGTGTGTGTGTGGGACGGGCAGCTTGGGGGTGTGAGGTACAGTCTCGGTTCACACTAGCATGTGTCTGCGACGGTGCAGTGCCAGGTGATCCGAGCGGGAGAAGCTCCGGTCACAGTCCGCGCACTTGAAAGGCTTGACACCCGTGTGCTTCCTGTAATGCCGCGTCAGTTCATCTGAGCGAGCAAACTTCCACGTACAGCCGTCCCACGTGCATTTGTATGGCTTCTCACCTGTAGGACCACGTGAGGAAAATGCTAAAAATAAAAGAACAGCTTGGACCTTTACAATTGTCTTAAGCAATTCTATTGTTGCACAAATTTACAACTTTATCACTTTTTGACAAAATGATCCATAACAGAACATATGTAATAAAAACACTAACTGATCTGTAACAGAAACACTAAAATATCCACCGACATCTGAAAACAATCAGTTAATCAGTTGTTCCATCAAATAGCCCATAAGTGTGTAAGACTGTGTAATTGAATTGTGCGTTGCCGTGTGACTGACGAACCTGTGTGCGTCCTTCGGTGTGCTTTCAGGTGGGAGCTCTTGGTGTATACTTTATTGCAGCCCTCGAAATCGCACCTGTGAATGCGCCGCTTCTTGGAATCCGGGGACTCAGACCGCCGCGGGTGTCTCAAGCTCTCAATACTAAACGGTGACATGGAACTAAGGAGAGAGGAGAGAAAGAGTGACATAAATCACACTGTACACAGCCAGACAATGAATCAGCAAAAGCGCTACACTAACCAGCTTAATGTCAACAGTCAGCTACTTGTAACTAATGTTTCATTGCTGCCCCCAAGTGAATAAACGTTGAATAAATCAATCAGTTGTATTTCCCAACAAAATCTAACAGTGTTTCACTGTTAAAACCTGTACTGGATATGTTTGTGTTAATGATGAGGTTCTATGTAGATTTTAAATATTTAAAGGTATTAATTTACAGCATAACAATAAATGCCACATGGTACATCACTAGAAAATACAAATATTGGAAGGACCCAAGACTTACACACAAGAGCTATACATTCTGGGTGAAATAAAAGTACAAGTTAAGTATTAGTTTGGTCAAAACAAATTACTTACTATTCAACTACATATTATTCGAGCTATGAGTCATGACCACTAGATGGCACTCTATCCCTTATACGTTTCGACTGAACCAAGCAGTTAAGAAGCCAAGACTGATCGTTTTTCTTCCTGAACCAACCACCAGTTTTAAGCACAGAGCATCTTGTTTTTCTGTGCTTTGTGTACTACCCCTAATGACAGTTCACCGCTGTGCTCTCGATAATGAATAGAATCTGGTCAATCTTTTCATACTGAATCAATATTTTATGGCTCTGCAGGCTCTAATGGATACAAAACTAGACAATATTAATACTTGTGTGTGTGTGGGCGTGTGTGTGTGTGTGTATGCACGCACATGTTTGTGAGTGTGTGTATATGCATGTGTGTATGCGTGTGTGTGCCTGTTTGTGTGTGTGTGAGCACATGTATGTGTATGAGTGCGTGGACATATGTGTGGCTCTAGCTTAATGGAATATTGATACATGATAGTGAGGGGCTGTTTTCAACAGGGAGTGATAAGTGTCGAAAGAGCTAGTTGGCTTTCAGTGAGAGGCTTTGTACTGCAAGAGAGCCCAGCACCACTGGATCACACAAGGGAAGCCGCATCACTGTGCACTAAAAGTGAAGAGGGTGTGTTTTCCAAGTAGTGTGTTTGTGTGTGTGTGTTTACGCACATGTGTAAAAAAAGAACATAACAAATATGTGTCTATGTGCTGTTTCACTTCTCTTTGTCTTGCAAAGACAGGGTAGTGCTAGAATAATGCCCTCCCTCTGTCTCTCTTTCTCTCTCTCTCTCTCTCTCGCCCCTACTGCCCAGTGGTCATCATGGCCTGGGCCAGTCACTAAGAGCTAAGGGGGCGGGGCCAGACAAGGCCTCCAGCGAAGTGTCTCTAGCACACACAGGCTACTTCCTGTCCCTCCCCTGCCCCAGGGATCACCTGTTGGTGTTGGCAGGATGCCAGGCTGAGGCCTAGCGGAAATGAGCCAACGTATCAGGAATGAAACTACACTGCAACTCCCCCTCTGCCCCAAACAAATTCCCTCACACACAGGAGAGCAGAGAGAGGAGGTATGAGTACAAATTAGCAGAGGAACAGAGAACGAAGACAATGGCTGTTACAAAAACATGAAGAGAGAGAGAAAGGCAGAGAGAGAGAAAGGGAGAAAGAATGATGTGGACAGAGACAGCAGTAAACGCGCTGGTCTGAGGAGAAGGAGAGGTGAGTTGGGAGGGAGGCTTCAATCAGCCCCCACGCGAGGGAGCAGGCAGGAGTGTTCCAAGAGGACCTGGGGAGGATTTACAGGATTTACAGTGGGAGGGTTTTCAGCGGCGCACTTGTACAGGATGTTTACACTTCATCTTCACTCACAGGAGACGCCGTGAGATTTGCGTAAATAAGGGCGCAGTGTAACCATGCAGAACCCCCATTCACCTGGTCCACAGAATACAGAGCTCTGGAGGTACTGGAGACAGAGCGCTGAAGGTACTGGGGGTGCAAAACCCCGACCTACTGGCTTGACTTTGTGTGTGTGTGTGTGTGTGTGTGTGAGCGTGTGAACTGTTGTGTTGGCAGAAGTGGTGTTGCAGTCACATTCAGGACTGGGCTGTTTGCGTTTTTGTCTTAGGCCCCTTCTTCACCCACACGCCAATGTGTGGCCCAAAATGAGCCACACATTTTTCTCCCAGAAAAAAACTCTGGGAGAGAAAGACAGACAAAGGCAGGGAGAAATAGAAAGAGAGAGAGAGAGAAACAGACAGACAGACAGACAGACAGACAGACAGACAGACAGAGTGCGAGGGAAAGCAAAGGAAAGGAAGCAGAGAAGAGGGAAAGTGGGAGAGGTTCAGTGGGATTAGCTGGAACCAAAGTATAGGGGCTTGCTTGAAGAGCAGCACTTCAGTCCCAGAGAGAAAAAGAGAGAGGGAGAGGGGGGGGGGAGAGAAGGAGAGGGGAGAGGGAGGGAGAGGGTGAGAGAGGGAGAGAGGGAGAGAAAGAGAGAGAGGGAGAGAGAGGGAGGATGAGGGAGAGAGAGAGGGAGAGAGAGAGAAAGGGAGGAAGAGGGAGAGCGAGAGGGAGAGGGAGAGAGAGGATGAGCCTGGAGTATGTACAGATGCTAAGCTGCAGTGAACCCAGCCAGGACAGCCAGAGAGAGCAGCAGTCCAGAGCACTAATGAACGGGGGTTGGGGGTTGGAACTGTTGTTAAAGTACTCAAGCACAGTAGTGTGTTTGTGTGTGTGTGTATGTGTGTGTGTGTGTGTGTGTGTGTTTGTGTATGTGTGTGCACACGTTCCCCCACCTGTTTGGCCGAATGGCAGTGGATACTCAAGGGACTGGGCAGGATCTGCCAGGGCACTCTAACAATAGCACAGCCTCTTCCCCTAGCTTTCATAAATATGGAGGATGCCACAGAAGTGGTGTTTTTACACACACACACACACACACATACACACACACACATACACATACAAGTACACACACACACTCGTCACACCAGGAGATTTATACCCATGGGAGAAAGGTGCTTCAGACAGTGCTCCAGGCACATGTAAATCTCCCCCCACCATACTGATCAGGTGCACACACTCTGATAGTGCCATCATCACCTCTCCCTCTCTCCCTCTCTCCATACTGCAGCCTATCCAGTGACTCACATCTCATGAAGTGTGACATTTAGGAGGGACAGCGTCTGCTGCCTCTCTCTGACCTCTGCCACATGCTGCCACTCGCAAGGTGTACAGCTGGCGAAGTGCCGATCCGAATACAACGAATCCCATCTGACTGTACGGAGCCAACCAGCACCACCTCCCACCCACATCCACCCACAGTGGAAGAAGACGTTCCTACCCACACACACTCTACACAGGAGGTAGACATTCATACCTTCACACACCCCACAGTTGAGGGTGATGTTCATACCGACACACACCCCACGGTGGAGAGAAATGTTCACACCTACACACACTCCACAGTGGAGGGAGATGTTCACACCCACACACACTCTACAGAGGGGAGGGATGCTTGCTGGTACCGCATTGGGGTAAATCAACAAAACAAGAGACAAAATTCCTCTTTCAGTCTGTCAAACTGGATGTCTTATATTAACGTCATAGTTGAAAATACAGCAACACTTATTGTTCAGTATATAGTGATCATTTATTTCCTCTGACCCTACAGGCACCCTATGATATCAGCATTATTCGTGTAGCCTGACAGGTCATAATGTAATCTCATATCATGAGACAGAGTGAAGGCAGCTGCACACAATCTCTCTCTCTCTCTCTCTCTCTCTCTCTCTCTCTCTCCCTCTCTCTCCCTCTCTCTCCCTCTCTGTCTATCTCTCTTTCTCTGTCCTTTCTTGCTGTAAACACCCAAAAAGTACCTCTGTGTAACAGCACATTTTTAAAACCCTCAGTTTAAACCTCTGCCGTCACTGCAGGGATGAAATTCGCCCATCCGCAGTGAAGGGAACGTTTACTCTGCACCACTCCAGGCGGCTCTGACACAGAGCAGGATCCTGGAATACTTTCCAAGCCATTCGCCTAAATAAGTGGGCCGGCAAAGGGCCTGGACAGGGAACGGTCGCGGAGTTTACAGGAAGAGACAGCGGAAGCTGGCTTCCTGGCTGGGTGCTATGTGCGAGCGGTAATGATGAGAGATACCTTCAGTCATCTGAGCCACCAGGACAACCACCTGACACCTAGATCTCCTAGCAGAGCTGCGGCTGGTCATCCAGGTTGCTGATCTAACCAGCAAAAACTCCTCCACCCAGTAAAGCAGAAGAGCTCTTTAAACTGGGCATGTGAAAAACTGTACTGAGCGAAGACAAAAATGTAATAAATAAAGAAAGTGTAAAGTTCAAACACGGCACGCATCATTAACGGCAGGAAGTCCCTGAGCGCTGTTACACTACAATATGCGCACACTCCCACTCGCATCGTAATCCACGTAATTCACAGCCTCAACATTAGTCAGAGCAGACAGATTGGATTTATAGCATGGGTGGCTGTGTGTGTGTGTGTGTGTGTGTGTGTGTGTGTGTGGGTGCGTGTGTGTGTGTGTGTACTCACTCCTGTACTGCCCGTGCTATAGACAGTGCGGTGGAGCCAGTTTCATTAACACTGTCCAAGGTTACATTTGGCAGGTCGTCGTCATCACTGTCACTCTTGAGTTGCCTTGGCGACAAGCCGTTGGGGTCCATAGAGGCTGCCGTGGTGACGGTGGGAGGAAGACGAAGAGGAAGTTAGTTCCATGAACCCTAATTACAAGGGTGGACGGTGCAGCTACAGTGGCTCAAGTAGAAAACAACTGATATCAAATGATAATTGGTACAAAATTGTCAATATGACATAATGACAATGTTGTAATTGTGATCCATAATTACTATTTTAACAGACTATTTTAACATTTCAAGCCTATTACAAATTTAGCTATTACTAAATACCTGCATTTACCCTCACTGGATAATTTCTTAGAACCTCCTGTGGTACAGTGTGTAAATGTGTAGTTCCAGAGTGTGGCACATCTGCTGGGGTGCACCGTTCCCCTGCTCCCTGAACACTGTCCACCACTGCCCACCTGTGCGAGTGGTGGACCACACTGGGTGCTGACATGGTATTGTTCCAGCAGTGTTGCTGGGATCTGTATGCACGTTTGTGTCACTAGCAAATGAAATGTAGCCCATCACTTGAACACAGGCGGGAGCAGCGGTCCTGTGGTCACACCCTCACCACTGATGAGTGGTTTGAGAATCATTAACTCCGTGCACTGGCCTTTGAGGCCATTCTGAAACCACAAGGTGTTGTTTATTCAGTAACATTAACTCCTAAAGAACCGTTGTAATGTTTGTGTGTGTGTGTGTGTGTGTACATTTGCATTAATGTTACCCAGTTCCCAACACTACACCTCAGTCTGTATGTTGTGTCTTGTGTCAAAGCCCACTCAGAGTCAGCCAGGTAACACCGCCATGACCACCACACCCCCGGGGGACAAGGCCCATGTCAGCCCTCATCAGTGCACCATCTCTGTCACACCAGCAAGGTGTGGTATCTGGTACTTACCTGGCTGCTGCTTTCTGAACTCTAAACAGAAAGATTTCTGTGTGGTCATGTGACTGTGTGTGTGTGTGTGTGTGTGTGTGTGTGTGTGTGTGTGTGTTTAGAAGATCTGACAAAACTCCTTGTATTTACAAACAAACTGGGCCATTAAAGTCTGATTCTGATTCTGATAATCTGATTCTGAAGAATCTTCTACATGGTCAGTCTGTCATGGTCGAAGCGTTTTCATGAACCCAGTCCTTGTGGTGAGGGACTTTCTGTGGCAGCATGTCTTCTCTCTGGCAGCTCTAGGACTTCACCACATTCCAGCAGCTTGGATAGAGGACAATCCTAGCTGCAGCGTCTAATTCAGAGGGCCACAAACACTCAGCAGAACTTTCTCACAACTCCTCCTCTGAGTGATTCGTTGGACATATGACAAGAACACACCCTTGTCACCAGGTTCACTTGGCCAAAGCTTGACACAGGCCACCTCCACACACAAACACACCCTCTACCTCAGACTAGAGACAGGAAAACACCCTGGCTAGGAAAAAACAACGCCTGTTAGCCTGACTTTTCCTTCAGAGTGCTATTCACTGTGAGTATTGTGCTGTACAAAAATCCTGTTTTTGAGTCAATAATTTACATTACCTGTGTTTCTGGAACATACTGTATTCACTAGGCAGAAGAAGAAACCTTCACAGGGATGTTGTGTGCACCTTAGAAAACAACGATGCTGAATTGCTTTGTAGTAAGCCGTCCAATTTGCCTGAACCAGCAGACGGGATATTTTGGAAAATGTCCATATAAAGGCACCGACAAAAGCAGAGTTCATGAGAGGTAGCTAAGCAAACCCCAGGATTTCTTTCTGCTGTTGTTTCCAGCCAAAGCCTGTTTCCATGGTTACCCCGCCAGAGACTGAGCTGTAGAGAAGGGCACACACCTCCCTTTAAAAGGATGGCCATCCTGTGCTCGTGTGCGTGTGCGTGTGTGTGTGTGTGAGCATGCGCATGTGTACAGTGACCATCGTGCTTTCAGCTGTCAGTGCCTTGGACGCCATTTGCATACAGCCATTTGCTGGAGGACGTGGGTGTGTGTATGTCAATCCCTCTGCCACTGCATAATTATAATAAATGTAATGAGACACTAGTGCTCTTATGGCTCAGGACCACAATGCACCAGAGCAGCACTGCTCTCGCTATCACATGATGGTGTCACAGCCCACCCCACCAGCAGCTCCACCCAGACCCGACCGCGCTTCCCCTGCGCTCCGGTGGAGGTCCTGGGTGGAGTGCACACCACTCACAGCCTGAGTGCTTACATGGCCACCCATCTTTAACATCCGCCCCACCCGATTACGCAAACTGTTTTTCCTCTCCTTCCTCCCCCTCGTGCCACGGGGAGAGACACCCGACATTTAAAAGCCTTCGTCTTGCGCTGCGCCCTGCCGTGCCCAGCCCTTCGGGACCGGGACCCGTCCCAGATAAACAAGCGGTTAGGAACAAACAGCTCCCCGGCGCCCTGTCGCAGGCCTGACTCCGTCAGATAGCAACACCCAGAGCCTGACGGCTTTTCGGGTATGAGCAGTGAAAGACAGCCCCGCCCTGCAGGAAATCAGCTCCGAACTGCAGCCCTAGAGAGCAGCTGGTGAGGTCTCGAGCAAGGGGAGCTTGAGGGAAAGCCTGGCCCAAGATGTGTGCTTTTGATTAGGCAGGGCAGCACCGAGCTGATCCCTGCCTCTGTTACCTGAAACAGGAAAATCTCACACTTGGTGGGAGTTACTTTCATCTTGCAAACCCTCATCACTGTGCACCAGAAATGCATTAGCGCTCAGAGACAGCCAAGGCTTCCAGGGAGTGCAGGAGAGGGTCTTTACTAAAGGTAGTGTTGTAGCTTTATTGCAAACCTTTTTCTTTTCATGTTTGACCTCACGTTTGCTCTGTGAGGCACCAAGACCCAGTCAAGGAGAGCATAGGTCCAGACACAAACTGAACATACTAAAACATTAGTATCAACAGCTGAGAACAATCAAGTACATGTCTGGGTATGATTAGAAGATCTACAGTCAGGTGGAGGAAGAGCAATGCCTTGTCTGGTATCTTATACCTTGATCTCAAGAGTTCCTAAGACCCAGATCCTAAGTTCCTAAGTCTTTGTGAAGCCTAAAATATATATTTTTCTTTTTTTTTATAATTAATTACTCCATTACTGAAGTGGCTGTCTCATTGTGACACATACTTACCAGACATTTTATTAAAACACCTACATCATACCCACACTCTCTGTTCATTTTATTATGCTCACCAGTCTTATAGGTGCATCCTGCAGCCCATTCTCTGTTTATCACGGTTCAGTTTGAGACACAGAACCACCGCTGATGAGACATTATTCTGGTGATGGACCATTTTCAATGCAGCATTAACCCTGACATTGGTAATGACGTATGTGAGATGGCAGACATGTATCAGACACCTAAGTGTTGCTGGATTTTTTCACATGCCAGCGTCTCTGCTGGGTTGAGAGTGGTCAGCTCCCAAAGAATACCCCTATGGTATACGAGGATTGGCCCTATGGCCAGAATCTGCACACTGATAAAACATAGAGGACAGCAAAAAGAACTGTGAGAACTGGAGAGCTATGGAGTCTAAGTCTGCAGCGGCAAGATGTTTCTTATAATGTGGGTAGCAAATGGATGACAGATGCTCACCTTTGCCCTGACCCTTAACCTCATCCAACAGAGGTAACATGAGGGTGGAGCTGAGTTGGTTGGAGGGCGAGCGCATGGCCGCAGTGTACATGAGGGGCAGTGACTGCACCACCACGGGGATGCGATGCACCTGGCTGGCCAGTTTGCCGGGACTTGAAGGCGCCACCGGGTGGATGATGTGCAAATACGGCTGGCCTCGGACGCCTGGGGGAGAGCCCACCAGGGGCCCCGGCGTCAACACCGAGGGCATCCCCGACGACACTGAAGTGATGACGGACGGCGAGGACGAGGAGGATGAGGAAGAGGAGGAGGAAGGAGAGAAGGCGGAGGCGATGGGCGAGGCAGTAGCGGAAGGCGGTGATGGCCGAGCCTTGTTGATTGACAGGTCCACGGGTTCAGTCTGGGTCTGGAACTGTTCAGAAGAGAGGAGGTCTTCTGGTGGCTCCGCCTTCACTTTGCTCAGGAGGAGGGGCACTGCCTCCATATCAGGGTAACTGTGCACTTTGGGAGACTGTGGGAGAAGGCAAGAAAGACACATACAGATTAAAGAGATGTTCTCACAAACAGTTACTGCATAAGCATTAAAGCAAATCACAACATTCGTATGACAATTGCAATGACATCGTAAAATTCAGTAATCCTAAGGTGTGACATCACAAGCTTGAAAGGAGTAGGGTTTACAGCAGTCGTGTCCCTCTCCTGCTCCTCCTCACTGCAAGTGCGCCTCCTCCCTCGCCACTTCTCCTCTAAATCTGCTCTTCCACTGCTGCAAAAAGTATCATATGGGCCCAATTTCCTGACCTGCTTCAGTAATGTCACGTGCCTCAGAGGGTCTGTGTGTGGGTGGTTCGTTTAGCGTGCCCGCCCTGAATCTCCATGACCTCTTCCTCACACATGTACGCACACGTCTGCACGCAGCCCCAACCAGCTTCGCTGGGTTCCCCCCGGAAACACGCCGGCCACCCCTTTTCAAGGCAGCCTGGATCTCAACATTGTCATGCAAGCCTTCGATAAACCTTTGAATTTCAAGGCATCTGCAGACGAACAAGACAAATCTAACCGTGTTTACGAATTCCTCGAGTTCCGGAAGGAGTTGTTAAGCTTTTGAAAAGCACAGGCCTCTGCGGATGCTAATCTCAGTACATCGACACCTCTGTGCTGACGGAGAGAGAGGTGTCGTCTGCAGCCTCTGGCCAGCGTGCAAAGGGAGCCACCCGGGAAAGCGTGTGCTCTTGGCCCGTGAGCTAATTGGGGCAGAGCAGCTCCCACAGCATGTAGGGGAAAAGCGTCAAATCCCCATGGCAGCTGTGGCGATCCAGCAGACAGAGAATGGCCCTCATTACTTTGTTTACACGTGCACGGAGTCGCCCTAAACCAACAGGAAATGCTGCTGACCTGTAGGGTGGAGACACAGCTCAGCAGAGCTACGCCCGAGGCTGAAAGACAAACTAAAAGCTTTGCAAGTTATTTTAAAAACACACGGGTCACTCGGGTTGGGGTCAAAGGGCATTGTTACAGGTCATGACTTGTGACCTTGAGGCCAGAGCTACAATGGTCATTTGATTGGGCTGGGAGAATAGCTTGTGCTATCCGCAGAACAAAGACCAGCCCTTCACTCCGAGGACTGAGATAATACTACTAACAATGGATCAGCAGTGGGTTGGCTCTTCTCAGCATGTGCGAGGTGAACGATAATGTTGTCGTTCTTTTGAATGTAGGTAGAGGCTGGGCTTTTGGACAATTTTCAAATTTAAGGTGGTGACAAAAGAGCAAATCAGTTCACAGACAAAAGAATTTAAATTGCACAGATGATTGTCCATAGAACAGCTATTTATAAAAAGGCAAAATGCTATTTATACAATCCTCATGGTATTTTATTTATTTTTTTGAGTTTAGGTTTTTGTTCAGGCTAAGATCCAGGGCCAACAACCTACTTGCTATTTGCATAGCAAGCAATTAAAAACCTACTAATGAGCATTTTATGAAGGAAGAGGGAGAGGCCTCCAATTTCAGATCTGCAGCACATTTATCACCCTTGCTGTCTAATTGACTTGGTGGCGAATCGCCCTAATCGGGGTTACAGAGATTCCAAATATATAGTCTCAAAAAAATTCTCGTCTTCTGTGCAAGGATGGTTCCTTATTCATCTGCCTCCCTCCCCTGGTGCATCTTGCTTTCAGTGGGCTGGTCTGGACGTGCTCTCCTGCAAGAGAGGAGGAGAGCCTTGGTACACTCTTAACCATGCCTTCCCTCCAGGACGACTGCATTCCATCTGATGTACCCTTTAGGGTATGCTTAAGATAAGGTAGATTGTTTGTGTGTCTGTGTGTATGTTTGTATGCATGTGTGTATGTGTGTCTGTATGCGTGTGTTTGTGTGTATATGTGTGTTTGTATGTGTGTCGAGTGCAGCTCCCCAAGCCAGTTTAGCCTCAAGCTTTCACAGCCTCCAGAGGAGAACCTTCCTATCATCTGTGCTCCTTATCCAGCACAGTAACTTTGGGCTTGCGAGAATATACTAGCAGCGTTCTTCCACTCCTTCAGCCCCGTGGTCACATTTGGAGATTTAAGGTTTGGAACCTGTGTGTTCTCAGAGATCAAAGTTGTACAAACCCTACAAAGGTCATATTCACCTTGATTGGAGGATTTGACATGATAAGATGCTAGCTCTATAAAAGAATGATGAGAATATTACAAGATAAATGAAATGTAATAAATAACTTTTTTTTTTTTTACATGTGGACAATGTGAGGCGTGTAGGAAAATCCCTCCTAGAACCTCATGACAGAGTCAGTCCAAGCTAACAGCAGTCTGAATCAGAGGTTGCGCTGGGGAGAGGAAAAGCAACATACGTGTTTTGTTTCCTGCCCTTGGCTGAATGTCATCTCGGTGGTGAACAACACGATTTCTAAACCACAACCACCCCCTTCTTTCAACTTCTCGCCTCTTCAGTCCTACGCATGCTCTCTGTTCCACAGGCAGTTGCTTTGTTCGGGGATGGCGTCTGTGTTGGAGTCTATTTTCGCTAACCTGTTTGGTAGAAAGCACTGGCTGGGGCTAACTATTGCCATCCGGGCCTTGGCCTGGCGCCACTCAAACGAGGAACGCTTTCAAAGCATTTGAGCTGAACTCTTGGTGAAATGTGCATGATAGCAGGAGTGTGTAGGTTCTCATGCTTGAACTGCTTCTATGTCTAAAAACTTCTATCAAAAGCTGATAAGAGGAAGGAAGCCAATACCTACTGAGGGTAGATGGCAATAGAGTGTGCTGAGTATAGTACTGGTGAGTATAGTTCTGTTGCTATGTCGACACAACTCCTTCCTGTGATGCGGCGCTGTCTGTTGGTAGATTTGCATCTAATCGAAGGAAACTCATCCAGGAAATGTGAAGAATGATAAAAGTTTGCGTTTAACTTACGTGGCTAAGAAAGACAAAGAAATGATTCCAACTAGATTCCAATTTAACAATATGGCCTTTGTAAACAATTTAACAATTTTGTAAACAATTTAACAATATGGCCTTTGTAAACAATACCCATGAAACAGCAGCAGTGATACAGATCAGAAGGAAGCAGCAGCATCTACAAATCCCTTTACTAATAAACTCACAGTCCAACGACCAGGAGAAGGGGAGGATGATGGCGGTCGCAGAGCAGCTGAGACGATACAAAGGTGGAGAGAGCGAGGGGAAGGTGGAGATGCACACGCTTTCAGGAGCAGCGTTACTGCGCATCTGTGCTCGGGTCTCGCCTCGCCGCACTGACCTCCTCCAGCTGTGGCTCTCCCCTTCGCCGCCAGAGCCTCCCCCTCCCCACACACACCCACCCACACACTCATGCGCACACACTTTACCCCTCTTGTTCCACGCCTGGGAGTAATTAAAGGTATCACAGCAAGGGAAGCAGGGCTGGGGGTAAACGGACCTGGG